>JAPSGF010000071.1:1373287-1400325 GCA_035772895.1 Perdix hodgsoniae
AAAAAAAGAGAAAGGGAAAGGGAAAGGGAAAGGGAAAGGGAAAGGGAAAGGGAAAGGGAAAGGGAAAGGGAAAGGGAAAGGAAAAGGAAAAGGAAAAGGAAAAGGAAAAGGAAAAGAAAAAGAAAAAGAAAAAGAAAAAGAAAAAGAAAAAGAAAAAGAAAAAGAAAAAGAAAAAGAAAAAGAAAAAGAAAAAGAAAAAGAAAAAGAAAAAGAAAAAGAAACAACAAAAACTTCAGTACCTTTAAAATCTACTCTGCTGAAGTTCCTGCTCACAAGATGTCTATGAATCTAGTATCACGTTAAGCTATGATTCAAAAGAACTTATTTCTCGCAGACAGCTGTTTTGTCCCCTGGTACTGGAATGGCTACACTGAGATACAACAATTAATGAGAATTTTTGTTTTGAGTGTGATCCCCTCCAGTCATTTTTCTGTCTTTAGTAGCTTTACAGCTGATTCAGAAGACCTGCAAATTTTCCAATAAAATACATGGAAATGTATTTTAACTTCTTGTGAATGTTTAGACAGACTAAGCTATCAAATAAAGTGCTGCTTATGCTTGTCAGAAATAACTTATACCACATAAAAAAAAAAAAAAAATATATATATATATATATATATATATTTTTCCATGTAGAACCTTGCAGGGAGTATGAGGCTTAACCATCTGTGTCATATATTCCCACTCAAAAGAGAATTTGAACAATTATAGCACATATAGCACATACGTCTCTTCTCATATTAAACGAAAAATATGAATGATACAAGACATGACTAACTATTCATTGTTCTTCAAATATCATTCTCCAAGTTGCTTATTTTTTACAGTAGCTTTCCATTTAGTGGTGTAATTTATAATTCCCAAGGAAGTATACTTAACTTTCAGCTGAATTACATAAATTAAGACCAACCTCAGCAATTCTGTGGTATATGTAGAGACAAGGTGCATTCAAGAAAGCCAAAGATAAACTGAAAAGCACAGCAAAATATGAATTTCTTTTGAAGATTTTTTTTTTCTTTCCCACACGATCATGAGCATCATGACTCAGTAAGGGTCTTTTTTACTCCTGATCCAAATGCAGAGATAATTTAGTTAAGTGAACAGCTCACAAAGATGTTTATTTTTGAACTCAATAAAAACCCAGGTTAGAAGATTGCTGGTCCAGAGACGATGTAGAACTTTAGCTGTATGTGATGGGGAAAAGAGAGCAGCCTATACATGCCTTTAAGAGACTTCATCCTTTCAGTGTTAAATAAGAATATGAATATTAATGCTCCCTAGCAATAAAGATACTTTAACTATGAGGCTTACAGAGAAAGGATCCATTTTACATGTCAGCTATCTTCCAGAGCTTCTTGTGTCATGACAGTATACAAAAAATACAGAAAGCCTGGAAGGTCTCTGAGCCTTGATTGGAGATACTTCCAGATCCTAAGTAATCTATTCCATACATGCACATCAAGCAGATAGACAAAGAGATACATTCCACAGGCCAGGTCTCTGGTGAACGGATGGTATCTTCTTTCGAAGAGACCAATGCTTTGTAGATAAAAAAATGCAATGAAATCTGATAGACCAACTATGAGAGAAGGTGGGGAAGGATAAAAAACACAG
Organism: Perdix hodgsoniae; assembly: GCA_035772895.1. NCBI lineage: Eukaryota > Metazoa > Chordata > Aves > Galliformes > Phasianidae > Perdix > Perdix hodgsoniae. Next base: position 1,374,902 of record JAPSGF010000071.1, read on the forward strand.
AAAGAAGTGTTAGTCACTCAAACTGCCACCTTAGTTATGCAAGCAACAGCAGACACTGGCTACACTGCCTGTTCTGGGGAGTCTCATGATTTGCCATCAGAGCAAAGCTAAGCTCTACAGAGTCACTGGTTTAATTGCATATAGACATGGATGTCAGTGCAGTTGTGCTGGCCACTAATGGTACTGTCTCAGTATTTCTTTCAAAGAAGAGTGGTGCGTTGTTTGTTTTTTTCAACTCAGTGTCTGTGTTATACTTTGAGGCATGGGCCCCCACTTTGGCTGTGCTATACTAAGTAAATGTAGAATCAGGAAAGGTAAAATTAGACTGATATGTACATGCCTCTCTTCTAAATTATATTATAAAATAATTTATTCTCCTTGAAGACAACCAAGGCCTTAAACAGACATCATTTCCTGGTATTGTTAAATAGGTTAGTCCCAAAGAGCATTTGTGAAATTCATGTTCTCTGGGTGTAAAAACTATTTGATTAACAAAATGTATGTAGAGGACTCCAAAAGTAACACCTCCTTGTTATTTCCACAAAAACTAGAATAGATACAAGGAGCACAATAGAACTCTTCAACAGAGCAAATTCTCAGCTGCATAACACAACACCATTTTTCAACACAGTCGCCACATTAGCTATGCATTTTTCCCAACAGTGAAAAAGAGTATGCACATTGTGCTTATGGAAATCTACACCAGGGGAAGGTTCAACCTCTGCTGCCATACCAGCATCTGCCTCTGCTTTGTGGGCGAGTATTGTAAAACAGGAGGCAACACATTCAGAGTAGCTCTTGCAGTTATAGGTGATTTTTGAGAACAATAAATATAAAAATAACTCCTTGCTCTTCCTTTTATCATGTCTTTGTGTATGTATGCTGTACAGTTTGCAATACCATGGGAGGTTGCAAGTCAGGTGTTTAAAAATACTGCTCTGCCCATATATATATATATATATATACATATATATATATATCTGTTTTGTGGTGTTTTCAGCATTTCTTTCCTGTTCCTCCAGCAGGAATGCAGCTGTGAGTGCTGCTTCACTCTACAAACTCAACTTCATTTCATCAAGACAAAGCATTTGATGCAATTCCTTTGAAGAACAGTGTGAAAACATGCCTGGCTGTATGGGACTACTAGCTGTGCCATTTTTTGACAACGTTGATTCCTTTCTTCTAATAAGTAGTTTATGTGAATGACATAAAACTACAGACAGAGTCACTTGCTTATCTGCAGCATCATTTGTAGTCATTTCACAAATTGAACAGTAGGGATTTCCACAGGCTATAGTAGATATTTTATTCTATTCTGTTAAAAAGTAGAAAACACAATTCTATCAAATGAATTACATCATTCTCAATGTGGTACTCTTCTGGTCTCAGTAACTGGATATAAATTTGCTTAGGGCTGACAAAATATTCCACTCTGATTTACAAGCAACTATCCTGTTGTACTGAGGGAAAAAACAAACAAACAAACAAAACAAAACGGAGTGTTTTCTATCCACATGAGTTGTCAGAGGATAACAAAACAGGCTGGTGGGATATCAAGTATCCAGGTATTCATTTATGGGTAGGAGAACCTTATCACACCAATATATTTAAACTGCTATTAGAAAACAAGCAGAGCTGATAATGTTTACTATTTTCTGACAAATTAAGACCAGCCAGAAAGAATAGAATCCAGGTAATCAAGCTTGTTTTAATAAGATAAGAAAATAAAGAATAACAAGCAAAGAAACAAACAAGAACAATGAAAAATACAAAATAAAATCAACTGCCCTCTCAGAAATGCAGATAAACATTTGATATTCTGAATAAGAATCTCCAGATGTATAAAAGTATACTCCATACTTATTGCTTCAATTACATAAAAGACAGGTAAAAATTTGCCAGAATGTAAGACAATGGAAGAAGATTGCTTTGAAAATCTTTGGCTAACACATAAGCAAATTAAATTACTTTTAATTTATTTTCCAGATTCTTTAGAATAGAAAAGGGAAAAAAGGATCCCAAAATATTAACTAAGCAAATATCTATTTTACAAATCTAAATCCAGCTGCAAGATAGTTTCACAGAGTTACTGGATTTCTGTTTAAGAAAATGTTTTTTCTTAACAGCTTAGCTGGTTAAACACTGCATGATGAATATCACTGATTCAGTAAGAGCTAATAATTTATCCATAGAACTAAAAAGAAGTAAGAATGATTTACATTTCCTATATTTTGAGTCCTTATCTACCTTTAAAGAGTTGATAAAATACATTTTTAAATTGATTTTTTTTTCTTTTCTTTTTCCAATTAAGAGGAAAATTCAGTGTAAGATGAAAACAACTACGTAAATAGACAAAAGTTCTCTGCAAGTCTCAAATTCCAGGATGATGATTTCCTATAATCCTCAGATGATCAATAGTTAATACAGCAAGAACAGCATAATTCACATACAGTTTACACGAATGTGTATACAGAAATGGCCACTGATACAGTAGCTTAGGTTATTTTCTTGCCTTTCATTTCAGTTTTTTTTCATTATTTTCTTTTACTTCTCTTTTGGGAGAATGTTTTTTTGTTTGTTTATTTTATTTTAAGAGGTTGACACAGAGCACAGAAAAGAGGACCAGAGGATCTTGAGGGCAAAGGAAAACTTCAGTTTATTTCCAAGTACCAAATGTTAAAATATGGCATTAATAATATATGCTTTCTAAAGTCTACAGATGCTACCCACACAATGAAAAAATGAAGATGAATCCTAACATTACTGTGGGAAAAATGAGTAAACCACATGCTTGTAGAATCACAGAATTAATTAGCAGCAAAAATTCTGAAGACAGTAAACAATATAAAGTTAGCATTAGAAAATGTAGAGAGGTCTGAGTGCATCATAACTTCTGTGACAGCATAGCGGTCAGACGGTATCAAAACAAGAGGATTTAAAAGGTTCAAAGAAATCAAGAGGCTAAAGAAGTTAATACAAGTCAAAAATGTTCTTGTGCAAACAAATTAAAAAGACACAGCTTATTTAAATTGAGATTTGTTCATTTTTTTTTAAACACTAGTAATTGTGCTACAATTTTCAACTTAGTAGGACAATGAAGTTTATTTCCTTCCTCAGCAACATTCCTAAATTACTTTCATAGAATCATAGAATCGCAAGGTTGAAAAGGACCTACAAGATCATCCAGTCCAACCATCGTTCCATTACTATTGCTACCACAAGCACTAAACCATATCTCGTAGCTCCTCATCCAGATACCTCTTGAACTGTGCCAGGGACAGCGACTACACCACCTCCCTGGGCAGGTCATTCCAGTGTCTCTCTGAGAGAAAAAGTGTTTACTTATGTCTAATTTAAACCTCTTCTGATACAACTTGTGGCTATTTCCTCGGTTCCAGGTTTGTTGCCTGGGAGAACAGGCCAAGCCCCTCCTCATCACAACCTCCCTTCAGGAAGTTGTAGAGTGTAATAAGGTCTCCTCTGAGTCTCTTCTTCTCCAGACTAAACAATCCCAGCTCCCTCAGCTACTCCTCATAAGATTTGTGCTCCAGACCCCTCACCATAATAAGCAACTGTAGCATTCTGAATTATTTTCAGATGAAAATACATAATACAAAATACATAACAAGCTGAAGAAGAAAGAAGTTGAACAATATTTGACAGTTATGTATTAAGTACAGCAGAATAATAATCACTTTAGTGGAACTGTGCCTTTGCCACTGATTCCTCTTAAAATCTGTTATGCATTAAAACAACACTGTGAAGCAGGAAAAGGATAAAGACCAAAAAGGGTATGAATAAAATTATTCAATCAGTATGAAGTACCAGGTAAGTCTAGTAAGAAAAAGGGCAATCTGCTAAATGCACAGAAACACTATACCAGCAATCTTTATCTTAAAAACATACAGACTTCATTTGAAGCATTCACAAAGCAGAAATCTCTGCCTCCTAAAGTTCTTCACATTACTCAGTGCATTTTTCAGCATGGATACATCTTACTAGCTGAACTCTGTTCTAGCCAGAATATCCATTTGAAACTGATTTACTACTCTCTTTACTGCTTTTGAAAAAGTTTGTTTTCCTTGAAATTTGCATCTCAAGGAATTGCGATTGATTGTTTCACACAATATATGGTAGCAAAAAGATATACAGTTTTTACTCAGAACTACTAGTATAGGCATAGGTACTGTGAGGTATTACTTACAAGACCAGATGCATTTGAAGATGAGATGAGTTCTCCTTACCAGGACCTATGGTGGGCTACCAGGCTTGAAGTATAAGGTCTCAATTTGTTCTGACATTTTCTCATTGCTGGATTCTGTCTCTTTATTACAGATATTTAATAAAGGGCTGATAGATATTTTGAACCAGCTAGTACAGTCACATGCTCCAGCATGCTTCTGCTTACATATAATTAACTAAATACAGAATAAATAAAGCTTTTAATTCTTCACAAGTTTTCAAATGATGTTACTTGAAATTCTACAGAAAGCCATTTAAGGCAAATGGACAAAGTCAAAATCATTTGAAGACTTTCAAAGTAGGATTTATTCCAAATGTATTAATTATACATCACCTTTCTAGATCACATATAGGACTAAATCACAGTAATGTCAAAGATTTTCAAAACAACTAATTTAAAATTCTTTGTTAAAAAAAAAAAAATACTTGATAGAACTTCAAAAAGTTATTTCAAATAATAGGTTAGAAAAATTTAACATTTTCTTTGGATGGAGTAGTTTCTCCATACTGAAATTATTTTACTCCTGAGTATCACCACTGTATGCTGAATAGCTGCATTACTTTCTGAGTACATTTTTCAAATGCTCATAGCCTGCTTCTTTCCATAAGGGAATTCTTTCAGGATTGAGTACTTCTTATGCATTGTGTTCTCTTGTATGCCTGTTTATAAAAAAACACCTTTGTCTCACTTTTAATGTATTAAATATTCCCATATTCTTGCATTTTATGTGTTATATGCTTTATTCTCCTGCCAGATACTCACATACCATTTAAAGAAGCATGCCTTTTCATGTACAGCAGCAGTGTCAGCAACTGCCAGAAGGATGATTCAGAACCAGTGTCACTGTCATGCCTTTTAGAATGTTTTAGCTTTCCTATAATTAATTATGCGATAATTATATTGAACTTTGAACATGGCTTTTAAAATAACCTTTTCCATAACTTTAAATTGTTTTCTGCATTGATAGTCATAATCAATAATTCATCAATTTGTGAATTCTTAATTGTGTTCCTTATAACACATTCTTTCCAACATTTTATTTTTCTACCATGATGAAATGAATTTGTGTCATACAACTGACTAGTAGATACGAATGTTTTCCAGCTTCTAATTTCAAAATATCACCTGCTTCATATTAGGGTCTCTTCAAATGAGTAGACTTCCAGGAAAGACCACAAAACAGTACCAGCAATAGGCAGAATATTAAACCTATTTCCTTAAAACTTCCACTTTGGTCAATTAAGTTCTGAACAGAATCATGACAGATACTTTATGGAAATAATCAAATTCCAAAAATGAAGCATTACCTTCCTTTAAATTCTTCCTGGTTCAGTACATCACGAAGAACAATCAGATCAAAATATCTTTAGCTGAACCATCACAGAAGTAAAGAAAGCAAAGTCCATAAAGAATGCAATTGTGGGACTGACTTTCTAGCCTTGAAGCAAAGAAAACTAACTCTGAAAATTGTTTCCAAGAGATCTAGGCATGGTGCATGAGAGTGAACCAATGCCAGCAGCATGGCAGAACTGCCATAAGCACAGCATGCAGAGCTGCATAGCAGCTCAGGCTCTCAGCTGCCTTTCAACACTGCAGTCACTGAGAGGAAAGAAGCTTACAGGATTAAAAATTTGCTACGCCAGAGCTTCCAGGCTGTACTCAAGGCCACACACAGAGTGGAAGAAGCCTTGTGCTGCAGTGGACAAAGCACAATATGATGCATCCCTCACAGAAGACAGAGCTGAACCTGTCGTGGCAGGGGAGTAGCATGCTCCATTCACCATGTGACACTGAGAAAGCTAATGAATCTGTCCCAAGCTCAAAATTCTCTCTTGTAAGAGAACAACCCTTCATCCCCTTTAACTGATGCTCAAAGTACATCATGGCATAATGCAAACCATCATGTTTTCTTTTGATACAAAGGAGGACATTTTCTTTCACATCCTGAATGGAAGATAGACTGTTTTAACAGTGAAAAGTAATGGGACTCCAGATAAGAAGAACTGAATGTATCTGTACAACCTTCTGTGAGATCTAGCTCTACACTCTTATAACAACTTTGATTTAAAATTTCGTTTAAGCTTCCTTGTGTCATAAAATGTCACACTGATGGGGAATTTAAAGACCAGAAAATTGAAATAACATCTATTTGAACGTTCATGACGATCTGAATTTGTTTTAATTCACATTATTGCAAGCAGTTTAGGATATTGAGGTATGTACTTATTCTTTATTACTATTATAGCTGTGTGGAGAAGGACTTGGGGGGTCCTGATGGACAAGTCAGCCATGAGCCAACAGTGTACCCTTGTGGCCAAGAAGGCCAATGATATCCTGAGGTGCATTAAAAAGAGCGTGGCCAACAGGTGCCTGGATGCATTCCTCCCTCTCTTCTCTGCCTTGGTGAGACCACATTCAGACTACCATGTCTAATTACGAGTTTCCCAGTTCAAAAAAGACAAGGATCTAAAAGGAGTCCAGCAGATGGCAACAAAGATGATAAAGGGCCTGGAGCATCTCACAAATGAGGAAAGGCTGAGTAACCTGTGTCTTTTTAGCCTGGGAAAAAGAAGACTGAGAGGGAATCTGAGAAATATTTATAAATATTGAAAGGGAGGTGGGATGCAAATGGATGGGGTCAGGCTCTTGTATAGTGATAAGACAAGGAGTAACTGCCTAAAACTTGATTCAGGAAGTTCCATACTGCTGATGAACTTCTTTACAGAAACAGTGATGGAGCACTGGAAAAGGTTGTCCAGAAAGGTTGTGGAGTCTGCTTCAATGGAGATACTATATATACATTATATATATATATGTATAAGACCCATCTGGACACATACCTGTGTGACCTACTGTACGGTACCTGCATTAGCAGGGGAGTTTGGACTTGATCTCTTGAGGTCCCTTTCAACTCCTGCAATTCTGTGGTTCTGCAAAGTACTGATTCTGAACTGCCAATGACCTTATCCCTAAAGACTTACATAGACCTCCAGTTTACCAAACACCTTGTTTAACAGCAGCATTCTACTTACAGAAAGATACTGATAACTTCTGAAGACTTATTGTCCTCAGCCAGTGATGAAGCAACATCTATCTGTTTCATTTCAGTTCTTAACAGATTCTTTTAAAACACCTAGTTAGCCAAAGGCTGTCTCTATCACAAAAGATTTTCAGAATTTAGCTAAGAATTTGGACAGTACCACAGTCTACACATTTATTCAGATAAAGAAAACTTACCTAAGCCTTTCCTGTTTTTTTTTTTTTTTGTTCCTGTTTTTTCCTGTTGTTTTTTTTTTTTTCCCCCAATCCTAATGGTTGCTACTTTGTAAATTGTTAACACAGAAATCAGTGAGTTAATATATAAATCATTAACGTAGAACAAAATTTTTCATTGTTCTACGAAGAATTAGATGTTTAAAATTAGATGTTAAAGTTCTAAAACTGAATCCCTGTATTTACAGGTAATTTACAAGACAATGATTGTATAAACATGACAACCTCTCTATTGTAAAAAAATTAGTACAACACAAGGTATCCTATTAAATAGTTGTAACATCTGAATGACTTAACTGATGTATTACATACTTAACTACACTGAACTAGATTTTTTTTTTTTTTGCATTGTAACCATCAACATGAGAAAATTAAAAATATCTATAGAAAATATTCTTGAGATAAAATGAAGTGGCATAGATGGGATGGGATTTACTTGCCTAAAATACAGGCAGCTGCTACCTTTCAAAATACCCATACAGGCCTGTGATGAGCCTCTATTTCCTATGACAAATGACATAGGAAGCTCTCACTTCCAGAGAAGCAGCTGAAGACCAGGTGCTACTGCTTTTAAGACAGCTGCAGACATGCTCTGAGGGAACTAAATACTACCGCAAGAAATACAACTCTAAGGTATATTAAGCATTACAATTTATGTGTATATTAAGTATAGTTCCACATTGCTACTGCCTCCTCCAAAGGAGGAACATAATTTGTAAATGATGCTTAGAAACTTCTTACACATAAAAAATGCTCTATTCCTCTTATTCTTTTTTCTTTGACCATGTTATGCAATTTCATGAAGTGTGGTGTCTAAACATTTCATGTTTACTCTTCAATCAGAAATATTAGCAACATCTCAGCTAATAATGAGAATGGAATCACTGTCAGCTGTATCATACATTAACAGTGGATATAGAAATTGCATGTAATAGTATTATGAATACTGAAATTTAACTATTTTATGAAGTCATCTATGTACTCATACTATATATGACTATAGTCATAGATATATATGACTATAGACTATATATAGACATATAGATATATAGATATAGATTATATAGACTATATATAGACATATAGACTATATGACTATGATGAGAAACCAACAGTTTTTAAGAAAATATGCTCTGCTGTTAAAGCTCGTGGAATGATCATCATATGCTTGTAATTTTTAAAACGAGTACAATCTCCTCTATAATACACGACCATTTCTTCTCTGAAAACAAGCAATAAGCACAGATGTGAAATATCATTTTTCTAAGCTAGAAGATAAACTAGTACCTGCTTTATTAGACTGAGAACAGAAGGATCAAAAATGTTCCAAGTGCACAAATCCTTGTGAGGAAGGCAAATCATTTTAACAAAGTTATGCTTGTGACTCTTGAGAAAAGAAACAAAAGCTGACCTAGTTTAGCGTTAAAGCCTGTTAAGACTTCATGACACTTATTAAATCTCCATATTATAGGTATCTAACTACCCTTGTAGTCCTGGATTTCAATATCTGCAGAGTCTTTATGGAGAAAAAGGTAGATATCTAAGGTGTTGGTGTCTATGCACATCACCTTGAGTTTCCTTGTTTTCTTAGGGGTTGTTTTCTCAAAAAATGTTTATTCTTCTTTATGGGTGATAACATTTTTCAATAATTTTGTAGTTAATATCTTCCTTCAGAGAGAAATCTCAAACCAAAATCAGACCTGCTGAACATTTTTCATTTAGTACATAGGGAACTATACTCCAGGCACAGCTGGACAGGCCTAAGCAAACCGTGATTTTATTGTGAGAAACGGCTGGTCAGTACAGATTGAAAACCAGGAAGACTGTAGATGGAGAAACAAAGGTTATGAATTAAAGGCAACTGAGTTACTACTGCTTCAGAAGTTACCATCAGTTACCAGAAACTCTGTAACTGTCAGGGTATGAGCTTCTACTTTGTCTCAGATATATTTAACTCAACAAGTGAAGAACAATCACTATCAGTGGACATTGATTAATTTGCAGAAGTGTGGAAATTTTCATTTGCCTAGTCTTGCTGAAGCAGCGCTTCTCCCAAGAACACTGAGAGATGATACCACACTTAAATATAAGTAAGATTTTTATATTAAACTTTGATCATTAAACTTAATCATTCATTTTTGCTGAGATCACTCCTGTCTAAAAACAATGCATAATGATATCAAACTAAATAAATTATTTCTTCAAAAGTAATCAAACATACTTTTATGTTATAATAGCCTTTTCATTTCAGGGCTCAATATGCTTAATGAATATCATCTTTACTACTGAATAATAAGTAAATAAGCAATTTGGTGTTCTTCACAATAGAAAACTAGAATCCATTATGTGATATCACTAAAGAACAGAGGAAGGAATTTTGTTCTTCTACACAACGCATAGTCAACTTGTACAAGTTGCTGCCATACACAGCTTGTACAAAAAACAAACAAACAAACAAACAAACAAAAAAACAGCTAAGAGCTATGACAGAAAATTCATGGCAGAAAAACAAACAAAAACTCCCCAAGACTATGGACCAGAAAAACACAACTTTTAGCTCAAAAAAACTCTGAAACTCAATATTTCAGGAATCTCAGAATATACAGAGATGAGAATTTCATAGTGCTTTCCATTTACTCTTTTCCCAAGTATCTTTCACATTTAGCTAGACACTTTTCCCTTTGTAAGGTTTTAAAAGAGCTATAGTATATTTAGAATCCTGCACACTTATGAAAATAAAGAACAAAATAAAATTATATAAAAAAGGGTTTAGCAGATTTTTTTTCTAAAATATAAAATAAAAAAACATTATAAATACATATATATTATCCAGGATCAATAATCTAAATCAAATTGAAAAAAAAATGCACACATATAAAATAGGGATAAGTAATGATCATTAGGAAAAATAGGAGTATTTCTGCTTTAAGAAAATGAAATGACTTAAAAGAATTATAGTTCTTGGTTACAAACAACAAATATTAATCATGACCATTTGTTAAGAGTTATAAGAAACTGCAATATCCTTTCTTTTTTTCAACCTATATTCCCTCCACAGTAATGGAAAGAAATGGAAAGAAATGAATTCTGCTTCATATATTATATCACACACAAAGAAATATTGACAAGTAATAAAATATGATAAAAATTGGCACTAAGAACAAGAAAAAAACTTTCCTATATCTAAGTTGATCATGATAAACTATTCTCTTATCACTTAGAAACAAAACAACAGTTTCATGAGTGTTTTTCTGAGACCCTTTTTGATAGCTTTTGGTCTCCCTGTTATTTATTGTTTGTTTGTTTTTTATTATCTTCCTTTTTACTTCGATGAAGAAAACTCAGACATACTCTGAACTGCCTAATCTTTAAAAAATTAATTGCTTCTACTATGCAGCATTATTTCTAATACATACCAAGGTTTTCTACCATGGCAGTGACAATACCAAAGAAATCTAAAGATTATTAAACCATTAAGCTTTGACAACTTAAGATGTATTGAAAAACACTTACCACTGGTTTAAGTTCATTTTTTGTGCCATGGAGTAAATTCTAGAACTGATTCCAAGGTGACATTACAATATGCAGATGGAAATCTCTATTAATATATGTTAAGATTTCTATTACATCTTGCCGATTTATAGATATAACATAGCCCAGTGTTGTCATTGCACATAAAGGCTGAATTTGTTAAAATAAATAAATAATTTATATGTCCTCCAAAACTGTTTCTGCATTCCTCACTTCTATGTTAATCGAAACCATGTTTAGTCAGAGACCGTAAAAACCTAATTAAATAAATAAATTTATCATAAACTGTGATATGGAAATTTCCAATTGGGTGGAAGGTGGAAGTTATTCCTCATTAATACAGTCAAGACAGTGCAGCAGGTACCCCAGGGAAGTTGTACAATCCCCCAGGTTGCAACTGGGAGATTTTCCAGTTCTGGTTGGGGAAAACCTGAGAGTTCTTGTCCTCCCGAGGTCCATTCCAAGCGCAATTCTCCTATGGCCCTGTTCTAAGTTCATTCCTTGTATAAAGCACAAAAACAATTATTTTATTTTATTTTATTTTATTTTATTTTATTTTATTTTATTTTATTATTTTATTATTTTATTTTTTAAGTAAAGAAGGCAAATGGAGAATTATCAGCAGTCTACTCACTCTAATCATTGCTATTACAAAGTTTTCTTTAGATTGTAACATGATAAATTAAAAAGTAAGCACCTTATCCTTAAGCAATTTTTTTCAGAAACAAAAATCAGCATCTACAAGTGATTAGTTATCAACATCTGTCATTCAAACAGAAAGCAGGAATAAAACCCACATAACAGCTGTATATTTTAATTAGAATAATAACATTGTTGACAAGCAGTTTTCTATCACTTTTTAACCAAAGGTATTTACAGGAGAAAGGAGTTTGGCATTGTTAAGTTGAAATGGAGAAAAAAGATGAAAAATCACACTGATTAACTGTTTCTAATTGGCATTCTGCTCGTCCTGTGTATAAAGGAGAATGTTTAAAATATTTAACAGGACAGTAAAGTTCAGCCCTGTTCTGAGAGTATCCGGGTCCCTAAAAATGTAAGACACCATTTCTCCACTAAGAGATAAACATAATAAACATAAATAAATTGATTATTCTTCCATTCTTGAAAATATACTAAGTATATCTGCATTAATGTGTATTTTTCCACCCTAGCTCATGTATTCACATTAATATCATTGAATTATTTATTCTGTTGAGTCTTTCATGACAACAAAGAACAAAATATCGTAAGTTATACTTTTTATGCAAATTGAACTTAGCGGCCTGGATAACCAAAGAATGTATTCTATCACTTAGAAGGCTGTGATATGATGACACCAAGCTGACAGGTGCAGTGGACACAATAACAGGAAGGGACACCATCCAGACAAAACTTGAAAAGTGAGCACACAAGAATCAAATGAGGTTCAACAAGGCCAAGTGCAACATGCTACACCTGGATTGGAGAAATCCCAGATAAGAATACAGAATGAGAGCTGCCCTGACAAGAAGGACTTGGGAGTCCTGATGGACGAAAAGCTGGACATGAGCAGTGTGCGTTTGCAGCCCGGAATGCTGACAGTATCCTGGGCTGCGTCAAGGGTGGCCAGTAAGGGAAGGGAGGTGAATGTACCCCTCTACTCTGCCCTTGCGAGGCTCCATCTGGAGTACTGTGTCCAAGCCTGAGGCCCCCAGAAGAAAGATATAAAGCAGTTAAAGTGGGTCCAGAGTAAATCCATGAAGATTATCAGAGGACAGAAGCAGCTTTCCAATGAATCAAATTTGAGGGAGTTGGGCTTGTTCAGCTAGGAGAAGAGAAGGCTCCAGGGTGACCTCATTGCACTTTTCAGAACCTTAAGGGAGCTTACAAGCAGGGGGGAGACTTTTTTCATGATCTGGCAGTGATATGACAATGGAGAATGGCTTTAAACTAAAAGAAGGTAGATTTTTCTTAGATATTAGGAAGGTACTCTTCACTCCGAGGGCGATGAGGCACTGTCACAGGCTGCCCAGAGAAGCTGTGGATGCCTCGTTCCTGGAAATATTCAAAGCCAGCTTGAATGGGGCAGCATGAGCTGGTGGAGGGCAGCCCTGCCCAACACAGGTGGCTGGAGCTGAAGAACCTTCAGAGGTCCCCTACAACCTAAGGCATTCTATGAATCTATGAATACTACTGATATAAATATTAGGTTCATGTCAGTAAGTGTTCACACATGGGGATACTCAACTCTACAAAAGCAGAATTACTTCTGCTTCCTGATACTTCAGTCTAGAACGTAATTAAGTGTGAAGAACTTTACTGTAGAGGGACATCTGTTCATACAGTTTATTAGACAGTATAATGTAACACTCATGAGAATGAGATAAAACAAAACCTAGAGGACAACTTTGCAAAGAAAAAAAAAAAAAAGAAAAAAATCTTAGAAATGAAAATAATCAAAATGAAGACTGAATTGTAGCTTTCTATAGCAAAGTTAACTGAGCTAAACTGATTATAAATAATTCATAGAAAAACTCCCCTAAGTAATATTTGGTTGCCTTTTATTTAAAGAAAAAAATACAATTTTATATTTGTGACAATAAGGATAAGCTTTCCTTTGACATTCAGTTCTTCTTGCACCAAATGTAGTTCCCATCTGCAAATACTTTGAGATATTCTTTACAACTTAGTCCATCATCTCAGATGTGTGTGATGTTCTCTCTTAACAGAGAAAATAACCTGATGACTACCTTTCAGGTAACATCCAAAGATACAGTATAAAGTTTGCCTTCCTTCTAACTACACTTGTAGGTTGCATAGTACTACTGTGAATGCACTAGATATTCTGAATAAATTATTGGAGAATCTTCCATCTAACTAACTATAACAGAGTGAAGGAAGTGGCATTCTTGGAGGAAATTAGGTTCTGCAAATACTTTATTGCTTACGATAAAATTTAGTTTTACAAACAACTTAAGTCCTGAAAGAATGTGTACATTCAAAGGTGCTTGAGAGCAGAAGAGGGAAAGTAGAGAATAATTTTCCATTCAAAGATTAAGAATTATATTGCTTAAGATCATACTATGCTTTACAGATATCAAGCAGAAAAGCTTACATTTCCCTTTGGTTTGCATTTGGTTTAAGCAAATATCTAAGTAGTGGAAAAAAAACCTCAGCTTTATTTTTACAATATGAAAATCATCCTAAAATAGGCTATTAAAATATTAACCTTTTACACTGATGCAGCATTCTTGCATTCATAAGAACAAGTGACCATAAAAATACATCTGTACTAATATATCATGTAAGCAAGCATATTTGTGCATATATTTTATCCATTATCTCTCTTGTAATACTGTTTTATGTTACGTTCGAAGTTGGCTCTTCAACCAAATTTAGATATAAAAAAAATCAATTAATTAAAAATCAAAAAATATTTAATAGAACTAATGTAGTCTTTCTTTGTCCACCAGTGTGGGAGATACTGTAATAAACTGGAAAGAAACGTTACCATTTACCTTCATTGTTACAAAGCTGTCACTTCAATATGTAAGAAATTCTTTCAATCATGAATTTGTTCTATTCCTTCTCCCCTTGATTATTAAAGTAGCCAGAGGTAACTGAGATCAAAATTTTACAGATAACTGTGCCTTAATTCTAAGATGAAGTAACACATCTGCAACCAGTTTTAAAAAGTGTATTATATTAAATTATTATAATCACCAAACCATAAATACTTGTAAATCACCAAGACTTAAAATAAAATAAAATAATAATTAAAAATTATATATATATATCTATATATATATATATAAAATAAAAATTTAAAAAAATCAATGAAACAATGACACGACTACTGTCAGAAAAATATAATTTGTATAAAGCAGATCCCATACCTGAGAATTCATCTCGTACCTGGGCACTGACAGAACTTGCTCACATATTTAGTACTCATACCAGTGTTTAAATTCTGATGTCACAGGCCTATTCCCTCTGCTTAAGATTCTGTTCAGAAAGTTTTTATTTGCTCTAGCTCTTAGCTTTTGATAATGAGTTCAACTTGGAACATTTCCTGTGGTTTCAGATCTATCATTTTTCCCCTTTTCATGTTGGTACAGTGGTAGAAACCAATAAAATCTCCTTTTCTCCCAGTCTAACAACTATAGGCAAGTTAGCAGTTGGACTTATTTTGTACTGTAGTCCTGACTGACTATTTCATTTGGACTTCACTCTGAAGTGCTTCTTAAAACCGTCTGCTTTAATAGATATGCATATGTGCTATTCTTTTTATTCTCAGTGACATTTTTTGTCATTAATTTTTTTTTCCTTTTTTGTGAAATGCAGATACACATCTTGTTTTTCTTTGTTTGTGGGTTTTTTTTTTGTTTGTTTGTTTTTCTGTGTGTGTGTGTGTGTGTGTGTGGAAATGGAGTTCCAGAAGTAAAATACAGGGCTCAAAAAGTTCTAGACTTTTCTCTAAGTTTTGCACAATGTGCCTTTGGCAGTACAGTGTTTATGATCAGTCTTCCAGATACGGTCATGTAAGCAGTTAAACACCAGCCAAGGTGAATATTGAACCTTTTTTTATGGAACTGAAATAGATGCAAGATACACAAATGCATAGATGTAAAAGAAGCACAGAATATGAAGCTGCATAAGGCATACAATTCTATGAGATATTTTGAGTGTTTTCCCAGGAATAATCCATTGCAACAAGCCGTTATAATTCTTTTTTCTTTTTTTTTTTTAATGTACTTGTGAGATACAGAGTTCAAGATTCTAAACTCAGCATTTCCTAAACAAACCCTAAAATAAAGTATAATTACAATTTAGAAAAACACAGAATAAACAGCTATAAAATACTAATGTAGCCTTGTTGAACACATTCTGAAAATGTTCGTTTAAGCACAGAGCAAAATAAATAAAATGTGGTAGCTGTTTTTTCCAAATATCTTCATTCATAGGCAGTCCAGTTCTACAGTAATATTGTTTTAATTAACCTCAATCAACAAGACTCATTTACCTGTGCACTTGTCTATGTGAAATGAATACAAATATTACAATAGCACCTACACATTTAAATCACAGAGCTCATCAACTTCTGTTGGCAAGGTGAAAGATAAAAGCCACAGAAGGTCCTTCCCAGCCTCTGTCACTAATGATAAACAGCATTAACTGCTTCTGCAGACACTAATGCTGCTATCTTGGGAACACAGGCAGCCACCATGAGAACTTTACAGCTTCACTAATCATACTCTTGTTTGTCACAGAACACCAAATAAAATCTCAACAAGAAAAGGCAATAAATATTAACAGCAATGAACAAAGGAAGGTCACATTAATATGTAGATCTTTAAATACAGGATGCTTTCTTCATTAACTAAATAACTTGTTCATTATTATAGCATGTCAAGGGGGCGTAAGGGAGAAAGTACATTAGAAAAAAAAGAGAAACAAAAAAACAAACAAACAAAAAAAACCCCTGACTGAGAGCTTTAATATATTATCTACTCAACACCTAATATTTACAGAATAGGGATTTTTGCTCCTACTTTTAGTTCAAGGTTGCAATATGTATATGTCGCCTATTCTATAACCTATTTATCTTGTGAAGATTTTATTTCACCAAAACAAACAAACAAACAAAAACTGATGGGTTGAGTTTGTGTTGAGTCTGCGTTTTACTGTTTTGTTTTTTTTCCTTTCTCAAAGTTTTGGCATTTATTTTTTTTCTAATGGGAAGACTAGTATGGGCATATATTTGATCACATAGCCACAATGATAGTTTCCACTTTTTCCCTTGACAATCATATAAAACTTTCCATATCATACATTGTCCATTCTTTCTTCTGAGAAACAGTATCAGGAAGATGTGTCTCAGTGTGCAGTGAGATATGTTTCGCTTTTGCAACTCATCTACATCAACAGCACTTTTATAATGCAAAATCTTGCTGAGGGATTAAGATGAACAAAAGGAAGTGAGAATGCCTGAGTTCTACTCTCCCTTGTGCAATGCTAGACATAGCCAAACATACTGTTTACACGCATCTAGCCCACAGGCTTAATACCTGTATTTTTTTCCTTCTTTGAACTGCCTACCGGTAAATTGGCAAGTTGTTGCAGCATTCCTTTCTCTCAACAGCAATCAATAGACAACAACCTGTATTCCAAATAGTGTGCCACAACTTACTTCAATGTCACACATCTTCTTTAGAAGTCAGTAAAACAGTGTTAATATCAAAGTGACCAGACACTCTGCCATTACTACCGGAGAAAGACTGCACAGACTGGATCCAAATCGTACTGGTGAGGATGTGTGCAGTCTTTTGGAAGGGCAGGAATCTGAGGGCCTCACATCATGGTGTCCCCTGTGCAAGGGTTGTCCCCTCTCTTCTGCTGCAGTCCCAGCCTGGGCCCAAATACTCAGACACGATAACTAAAGGATCATTTATGTGATATTTCTTGTACACAAGCACTGAAGATAAAATGAAATTATCAGGAGGTAGTGGCCTGTGAAGGGCAAAACAGTCTTTCTGTAACGGTTCAACAATACTCTCAGAAATATAAGCCAAGACTCAAGTACATGGAAGAAATTTGAGTATTAACAGCATTCAAGACGTGGTAAAAATGAAAAATGGTATCTTAATAATTACTTTAATATCATACTAAAAAGTCAGAATTCTTAAAATGCAAATATATTTGGTGATATATTTAAATTGATCTTTGGTTGGATGACTCTTTAATATGTATTACTTCACTCAGAATGAATTAAATCAATTCTATTTTTACATATTATACTGTAAACAAGTGATCTTTATACATATAAAGGCTTAAAATATTTTAAAAGAATACACTTTTGAATTATTTGTTAATAATTTGTTTTTGTTTCTGGCAAACAGGGAGTACAAGTCAACTTTGGTAATGCTAAGAATTGGTCACATCTAAAAATAATCACTGAAAATGAAGCATGCCCAGTCCCACAAACATTAGAAATTGCTACTGAGATGCAAAATTTCAGGTATATGCACCAGAAAACACATACAATATTGTATGTGTGAATGAGAAATTGCCACAGAAAGTAAACAGAAGTGTAAGAGAAGAAATACCTAGAATTTATTATTATGAGACCAGGCTCATGTACAAAATATGCTGAAAGCATATTAAATGTATCAATTTCACATTTATTTCATCTGTCCTTATTCTAATTGCTTACCACAAGTCTGATTAAGAGCTTTAAAAACAAACAAAACATCTTCTTTTCTGGAAACTGTTTTAGCTAACTTTTTAAGAACTAACCACAGACTAATACAGTAGCTAAGGTATAATGCAGTGTGATGCAGGACTTAATAATATTAATTCAGTAGGCTAATTTCAATCAATCCTCAAGATTTTTGTACTTAAGTAAAAATTTTGAGAGCAGATTAATTAAGTCAACACAAAAAAGTTTTTAAAATAGTTAGATATATCCTACAGAAACCAAAAGACATTGGTATTATCTACTAAAGTCAGTAATGTAATTTCTGCTAAGAACATAGAAATAACTAGCTGAAGTTATAAAGCCAGCTGTCATTAGTAAATAGAAGATGTTCGAGGAGGAGGGAACACAGGATCAGGACAAGCAAGTACTAATGCTTCTCAGAATTTTCTAGTATCTTGCATAAAAGTATTATTCAAAGATTCGCTGTGCTAGAGTTGGTATTTTCCTATCTGATTGCCCTAAATGATTTTCTTCATGTCTAACACAGCTGTTGCTTTTTTTGTATATGTAAACTTTTTGTCATCTACAAAAACCAGTAACAAGTTGTTCCATAACTCAATAGTGTGCCAATTTAAAGATTATTCTGGAGAAATGAATCCCTCTCTATAACCAATACACAAAGAGCCCCATCTGGAAAATAAAAGAAGATTCTTGAGGTGGAGCCTAAATCCAAAACTCCAGATTATTCCACTCTCCCTTTCTCTTTACTGCTCATAGAGCCTAAAGAGCTTTTACTTCCTAGAACACATGCATAGTTTCTAACACACACTTCCCAGACTATATGTATACTTCATAAGCATACAGTTGTTTTAATTTTTTACTGAGGTGACAGAAAAAGAAAGGTTCAGAAAAAGATGTTTAAGCCAGCGAGCTGTTTGCATAGATATCCAATTCTTTTGCGGGATCACTTAAAGTCAAATTGCAATAGAATAACAGGATCACCACA
This sequence comes from Perdix hodgsoniae, assembly GCA_035772895.1. Classification (NCBI taxonomy): domain Eukaryota; kingdom Metazoa; phylum Chordata; class Aves; order Galliformes; family Phasianidae; genus Perdix; species Perdix hodgsoniae. The sequence goes on from JAPSGF010000071.1 coordinate 1,394,132, forward strand.
GGATATTTCAGACAAGACAGTTTCAAACAAGACTGCTGTTTGACTTTCAAGGATCCTTTTAGAATTCATTCATCAGAAAATAAACAAACATGAAGAGACCTTATCATAAGGGTACAGCAGATACAACACAAGGAAAACAAACCAAACACAAAATGGGAGACGCAAGCAGATGCAAAGAAGTGAACAGAGAACCAGACTAAAGTTGCTATCTCCAGAAATTTTTTTCAATTTAGCCTCATTCATTAGAGATAGAATGTCTTTCTTGTGTTAAGAAGAAATTGCACAAAGAAACAGACATAACAAATCACATGCTTCTGTATTAACTGATTTACCTACCCTATTGCTCTGTTAGGTCATTGCTTCACTGAAAGTACTTACATTCACTAGTCTAACTATGAATGAAGGAAGACTATGTTTCATTATTGCAGGACAAATGACTAAAGACTCTTCATGTGAAGATTTAATAAATATGAGCAAATTCAAATTGCTATGAGCAAATTCAGATGGATTTGGTAGTATACTGTAGGTTTAGAAAGTACCCGTCTCTCAAGGAAAGAAGATGTTAAAAGCCACAGTAATGGATGAAATTGAAGGGGGCCACTGACTGCCAATTAAATGTGGTCATGTTTCTATATCAGACAAGAGGCTAATCATTAACAATGGCTAATGTGTGCTGGACTCTCCTAGCTCTTAGTGAAGGAGGACTGGTTCTTCCAGGATTTGAATTAGATAAATTAATCACTTTCTACAAATATTTCTCTAGAATAATCTGTTTCGCTCTCCTGAGGAATCATAGAAGCTAGAAAAATTCAAAAGTCCAGAAAATAAATTAGGAAAAACAAAGTTCAAGAAGTTAAGCATTTGATGAAGATAAAACTTCTTAGAAATGTGATTTTCTTATTGTTTTATTTAAAAACAAAAGAAACAAATAAACAACAACAACAACAAACCCATAGTGTTACTAGACCATAATAATGATATAAAGAAAGAATTACCCAATACAGTAAGTGAGTCCACACATCTGCCCTTCAAGTTCGACCTACATTGCTTTTTTAATCTAATTTTATGAGTTTGGACATCACAGGAATGCTTACAGTAAAAAGTCTCAGACATAAAGTGTAAGTTACTTCCAGTGGAAAAAAAAATCTGTTAAGTGTCATAAGTAATACTATGTCTCCATGTGAATGATTTGTCTGAGTTTTTGAACTACTACTTTATTACTCTTAGAGATCCACTGGGCATTATGATAGATATGGGGACTTATTTCACCACCTTTCCAAGGGACCATATCCTTCTCAGTCATCTCAAGATGCAAGAAATCATTTACATACATTGCAAAGCAGTATTCAGGACACAGTGTGGAAATGACCTTTGTCACAAACAGCAGTGGATTTTAATAATTACAAAAACTCTTTTTATCAGCCTTGCAGTTCACATCATATTTCAACAGCCAACAGAATTATATAAGCTGTTGCACTTGTGACTAGGAGGACTATCTTAAGAAAAAATTAATATTAAGACAGTCATCCAACCTGACATTATCTTTCAGGAGCACATTTTGGGTAATTTCCTTCTAATTCACTTCCAAAGAAATGATATGTGCTCTTTCCTCAAAACTTACATACCTCTTCTAGTTGTTTGAACATTCCCAACTGAAAACAATTTTAGAAAACATTTTTTATTTTGTATAAGCAACTGAAGTGATCATCAAAATAAATAAGCCAGAGACAAATTCAAAGCAGGAGCTACAAGAACCTTTGAAACGGTGTCACAGTCCTTTGTTTCTATTGCAAATGACTTGGTTCAGTGACTTCCCCATCCAGGTAGCAGGATGATGGCAAAAGCCATCAGAGAGATACAAACCAAACACAATAGAGCTAGGTGATGAAAGAAACAGAAGGAGAGAGCAACAAATAGAGACATAGGGGCAATTTCTCTGTGATCAACAGTTCCACTACCACTATGTTGGTAGCAGTGAAACTTTACTGTGGGAACAAAGGAAGAATATTTGAAATCCGCAGTCAACAGACAAAAGCAACAACAGAGGAAGAAGCAAACTAGAAATCTTATCTTGCAAAGATTCACTTAAGTGTTTAACTTATATACTTTACATATTTAATAAATTGTAGCTCTATTGGGATAAACTAATACTATTATCATTAGTCATCTGTGTAAACATGTGCAAGTTAAATTCTGCTAGAATGGCTCATGGTTTGTCTGTATTATCAATTAAACCTGTTCCAGAGGAACCCATCTTCCTCAGAGATGTGATGTAGTAACCTAGGAATTCACAAGATAAGAACTGTGTATGCATATACAGCAACAGAGCAGAACTGACTGTATTGTTATATAACAGTACTGTTACTCCCATTTTTCTAAAAATATGTGACTAATGCCTTAATTACATGTACAATTCATATCAGATAAGATATACATACCAAGTAGATATCTGCAGAAAAAAACAGTGTATTTTAATTTTATTAATTTAAAATACATATCTCTAGATGCACTTCACTTTTTCTTGCTTTATCTTTTAAACAGCAAACAAATATAGGACCATTATCTCCCAGTGAGAGGATCACTTGGAGGTCCCAGATACTTTTCCCCTCCAGTACTATCTTAAGTGATAAATTACAATAAATTGCAAGCCTAACAAAACAACACTTTAAACTGTATTGTCAAATTTATTACAAAATTCTTGGTTCATTGCATTTTGGCATTTTTTACAACTGGTTCTGACAGTGATTAACATGGTTTGGGCTTCTGCTGTTTCACCCAAGAGAAATAAAACACCACAATCTCTGCAGGTGTGTAATGGGCCAGGGATTCACAATCTGTTCTGCAAAGTCAGACTTCAAAGACTTCAAAAACAAAAATCCTAAAGCTGGCATTGCCTCTGTAATCATTCAAAGCTTTTTGCATATTTCAAGGAATTCTACTTTCAGTGTTTTAATCAGCACTGTTATTCAACTTTCTTTTTTTTTTTTTTTTTTTGTCCTCTGAGAATTTATCCAATTGTGTGACAAATTCACCATTAGCTTTGAGTGTCACAAACCAAACAGCATTACAACGAATAGTTTTGAGACTAACATAAATGACTAGTTTGCCTTGCAACTTCAAAGGAGGTTTCATTTACTTGAAGCACACTGTGTAACACACTATCAGAAACATACGGGTGGTTAGAAATATACAGTAATTACAAAACAGCAATCAGATGGTTGCACCTGCAGTAAAGGAGCCTCAGGACAACATCCCTAATTGCTTCTGTGATTACCTGTCTAAAACTAACATAAAACTTATTGAAGATGTGTTGAAGTTCAAATTATGATTTCTTTACAATTGAAAAAAGAATTAAAGACAGTCCACAAAGTGACACATATTTCCAAAACTGGTAACAGAAAAATTGTCTTACATAATATAAATATTTAATTATGTAATTACCTATTTTGTGATTAAACCTCTCTATCAAAAAGCACGGAAGAGAGTCACTTGATCTGTTTCATTTTTTCTTTTTCAAGCGCATTTCCTTGTTTTCAATATGCTTGCTTTTACAAGCACTCTAAGAAATTCTTCCTCCCTTCTCAAGTTGTAATTTCCTTCTCATTTGGAATTGGTTTGAAATTTCAGTCTTTTTTCTTCTTCAAAAGCAAAGTCTCTATCCATGAAACTAAAGATTTCAGTCTGAAAAGACATCTGTGGACAGCAAATAAAATACTTTCCCTCCCATTACCTCTTAATTAGAAATTAGAATTCTAGGTGGACAAAGTACCTCAAAAGGGAAATATTCAAATCTAAATAGGAGAAATGAACTAATAGCATTCATTTGAATATTCAAGCATTACATATTCAAATATCAGAGAATGCAAATCACAACAAAAATGATGATAATTTCCCCCCTGCTAAATAACAAAAATGTATTATTAGCATCATTATCAGTTAAGCATGTGTTTAGTAAAATATTAATTTCCTACTCTATTACATAGAAAAATATGACAGATGTAGGAACTCATAAGGTATAAACATCAGCCATTCACAGAAGCTGTGTTTTTTTTCATCACAAGGCATTCAACCAGAGATGATAACATTAGGTTTCCTTCCACTACTCATATTCCACAATTAGAAAAGGAAAGATGACCTTTGCAGGTTGACTGTGTGTGTAGTGTTTTTTTTAAGAGTTGCACTCTCCTGCTTCTAGGTTTCTAATGGCTTCAGCTTCTCTCTGATTTGTCTTAAGTATTGCATGGGGTAAAGATATTAAATGTGCACATTAATTCAAAAGTTGTATTACTACATCTCCTTGATATGAGAGTTCAGTGATATTATTTCCATGATTATTAATTCCTTGTCATACACCCAGATGAATTTTTACTGCCTATAAATTAATAAATTATGCAGCTAGCAGTTAGTTTAAGTCACTCTTTCTAATTTCTGTTAATTAATAATGTGCTTGTCATGTTAAACCAATGGACATGTACAGAAACCTTCAAATCCTTACAGCAAAAAATCACACTGAATTATCAACTATCAAATTTTAGCAACACTAATCAATATTACTAGCCTGAAGATACTTTCAGCCTTACCTGGCATCAGTTTTCTCAAATAATGATTTTGTTTTATCTCAAAGACTTCCTTTGCAATGCTTTATTTTTACTGAAAATCAAAAGGGAAAAAAAAATAAAATGAATTCACTTCAATAGATGCTTGTTTAATATTAAACGGTATTTGCACAATGTTGGGTGGATCAGAATTGATACTGCAAATCCAAGGATGTAAAACCTTGTGATTGCTAATGAGCTATGTCCTTGAAAGTTTCATTTTGATAGATATCTATGGGATTTTCCATTAATGCAAGTTCACTGATTATTAAAAAGTAATTCAGTAGTGAAATTGTTTTGTAGTATACAGAAATTTTAATCACTAGTATGAATGTTATTTTAGTTGTATGGATTTCATTGTATCGGGATTTGAGGGGCTACTACTTATGCCATTTCCCAAAGGCTTAAAATTCTCCTACTGTGCAAGCAGATTCAAAGCTTCTAAGACATGTTTTCAAGTGAAACAAACAAACAATCAAAAAAAAATAATGAAAATAGAATGGTTCAAGTACTGAGTTTGATTTAATGAGGACAGTAACAAAGAACTTTATCTTCCTTTGAAGTAATTGCATTCTCTGGATAATTTTACAAAAAGTTGTTTTTTTTGTTTTTGGTTTTGTTTTTTTGTTTGTTTGTTTGTTTTTTTGTTTTGTTTTTGTTTTTTTTTTTCCTGAATAAAACTGAGACTTCACTTTAAAAATAACCCCTGTAAAACTTGAATGTCTTCATGATACACGACAGAAAATAGCATTTCGGGTAAGTTCTCTTCCGCAGTTCTCCTGGTGTAAATAGATATGTTATTGCCTATCCCTGCATTAAAGAGTCATCTCCTCTTGCAGTTTCTATAGCAATGACTTTAGTATCCCTACACAAAAATGCTTCCACAACATCTGGAACCCTGCCTTTCCAGATAATGATGACTATTGATGTGGTAATCACAGGAAAAAAGAAATACATGATATTTCATTTCCTTTGATAATTTTGAATGTTTAAAATATCCTAAACGTAAGACAGATGCTTGTAACTGATACAGATATCAGTTAGTTAATTCTGATTATACGAGGACGGAGAATTTTCTTAGATAAATCAGCAGAATGTACAGGTTGAAGTCTTTCTATTTGGGAGCTAGAGCAAACCTCTGCTTGCCTTGTAGGCCCTGTATCTAACATGCCTTGTATCTAACACCTTCTTTGCAACAGTCTCTAAAAGCAGCCCAGAGACTTCATGAGTAGAGGCTAGAAACCGAGGGGTCAGCTGAAATGTATGTGATCAGACAAATAAAACAGCAGTGGTGGCACTTGCACAACCACATTGAGATTCTTTCCATGACACTTTGTCAACACAGTAGGTTTACTGAGAGTATCTTGTGAACTCTGAATATCTATTTTATACATCTCACGGGGAGGCACTGATCTGGTCTGCTGTAGCCCTTCCGAAACAATCTGTAATCTGACTCAGCAAGTATTCAGCATTTTCTCAAGGATATTTTTACAGGAAGTCAACAGAAGACACTCTAATGTAGCTTGACCTGTAGGGTATGAAAAAAGAATACATAGATAGATAGATAGATAGATAGATAGATAGATAGATAGATAGATA
>JAPSGF010000071.1:1400335-1461102 GCA_035772895.1 Perdix hodgsoniae
GATAGATAGATAGATAGATAGATAGATAGATAGATAGATAGATAGATGAAAACTCTGCAAAAAACTGATTTAAAAAATGTATAAAAGGTGTGTTTAGTTTGGTCTTAAAAAATTCTGTACCATTTTTGAATAAGTAGACTCAAAAGGAAAAATGGAGTTCAAACATGTTTCATCAGAAGCTGGAAGAAAATTGCAAAGCTGTTTGTGTGTTGAACAAACTAGCACCAATGCTTTAGTTTTAGCAAAAGTCTCAATTTTTATTTTCTACCTTAGCAAAATCATTAACAGTATACATTAGACACAAAGAGAATAAGAAATTATATAAGGCATGGTGGTGTTACAAAGAAAAAAAAAAAAAATCAGCTGCTGATTCTGTTAAATTCTGCCTATTGGTGTTCAAAGATGTATTAGAGAACTGAAGACATGTAATGATGGCAAAAAAAAATAAAATGATAAAAAAGACTTAAAAGTCTTCCTATCCTCTAGGCCAGATATCTGTCATTTCTACCTTTTACTTAAGTCTACAGTTGTTTCTCAAGCTACTTTAACATATTTACATATTGATTCATTTTTATATTTTTTGAAAAGTATAAAAATTAATGATAACAGCTAAAAAGTAATAACAAACCAAAGCTGGGAAGCTGATTATATTATATTAATAATGCAGCAAAAGAATCCTCTTCCTTAGAGAACTTATTTTACTTTCATATCAACTGAATTCTAAACTTTTTATGTAATATTCTATTTTTTCCTCATTTCTTTAACTAATTTTCATGTTGTAAGTGTTTATTTTAGCTATTTGTGTAAGATCACCTCATCTATCACAGCCATGGAAGTCCAGAAGCTGGAATTCTCCAGGGAAGAACAACTGAGTACTTCTGCCTTGAACAAATTCCAATTTTTTGTAAAGAACATATTTCTCCCCAGTAATATTTTTTTTTTTTTCAAAAGAGATGCAAAAACATACAGTTCTAATAAATTCCACCATTGCCACAGACTGCATTAAATTCGTATTTTTAGAAGTTATACCAGCACAATTAATCTTAAAGCCACATAACAAAAGATAAAAGAGTTCATGATTTTAATTTTCTTCAAACTGATTGAAGCTTGAAATTTGCCAATTAAGCCTAATCTAATGTTGTACGGTCTTTTTTACTTCCTGATAGCAAACAATGTAGTGGCTTCATGTATTTGCAAACAGGAATAAAAACAATGTGCGGATCTGCTATAAAAATCTTAACAGCATATCATTCATAGCCAATTCTTATTAAAAAGGTAAAATATTGCCCATTCATTGTGCTTTTTGAAGTGTTACATGTATTTTTTGAAAGCACTCTGGAGGAGAAATATCTAAAAAAAAAAGCTTTTTAGCAGAGCTTGAAACATGCTTGCATACTACACAAAAGCACTTTAAAAATGTAAAATCTTAAGAATATAAGTTCTTACTGAAAAACTAAGTTGCTGTTTTAAACACAGTTGAGATAAATATAAGTAGTTGTAATGAAAGAATTTACCACTTAATTTCAAGTCTTCTCACAGGGGATTTAATTATAAACTTCAGTAGTAGCAAAACTACTTGCTATTTCATAAAAATTTCTCAGCCACCCTATCTTCAAAATCATCTTCTGCCCTCTTCATCTCCCAAAGGCCTTCCCATCTGCAGGAGGAAAACCCAGGAGGCAGGAACTGCTGGCATGCAAGAACACCTTGACTAGCTTCCTGCACCACAGAACACACAAAGGCATTTCAGCATTGTATACTTGGCTCAAAAAACCTGCCACTCAGTGATCACCATTGAACTAAATTAAAAATTCTAATATATAACTGATAGTCTCCTGAAAAGATCCACAGTATAACATTAGTATGCCAAAAGAGCATATTTAATACTTAGAACATATTAATTATAATTTTATAATTCAACATTTTATGCACTGCGCACAGTGAAATGAACATGCCATGGTACTTATAAGCTATTGTGTTTGAAATTATGCATTTTTCTGCATTCAGTATTCTTAAAGTGATTTCTAACTAGTTATAATTGACATCTTTTAGACATGACTATATAAAAAGTTAAATCATTTCGTACTAGCTAATATAAAAAAATAGCCCTTCTAATTCTATATGTATATCACACTTTAAAAAGTAAAATAACTTCCCTCCCATTCACTCAAAAAAATTATTTCCAATCTAAGACCAAAACTCTTTCTGCAAGAAATTAACTCATATTTTTCAATAATATTCTCAATACAAAGTTTCTATTTCTTTCAAAGCAGGATTTCAGAAATATAATTGAAATTCTCAAACTGTGGTGATTCCATATTTAAAAGAATGTTATTAATCTAAGAAATTCCAGTATCTCCAATTCCTTTGTTTTCTAATTACAAAAATTGCTTTCTTAGTTCAGGCTTTTGAAAAGTTGTATACTTTTCAACCTAATTTCACATATTCTTCTTATAACTATATAATACTTCTTGATAAAAATGCCATCCTACCACAATGATATAAATGTCATAGCTTTCATTTTTCATTTGAATCATTGGCAATACATCACATGCTGGTCATCCCTTCTTGAATGTTTAGCCCGTCTATATATATATTCTATATATAGAATATCTGTCTGTCTATCTATCTATCTATATAATAGTATATATAGTTCTATATATAATACTGATGTCACAGTCTAATTGCTCTGATACAACAGTCCACAGAGGTGACATATTTAAGGAATGAATTATCTATTTGTCACAATCTCTTCCCTGCAGTGCAACAGTTTTGAGTATGGTTTAGCTGCATACATATTGCTAAACTGTGAAAGGAATATGGTGAAGAACTAGGGGAGACTATAAATTAATAGAAGAGCTTGAACACCTGAAAAACTACATAAGCAGCAATTTAGTCATAATTAGTCAGAGTGTGTCTCACAAGAAAAGAAAATGATTTGGAAGAGTTTGACATCAAAACCTTGAATGAACACTGTCTAAAACCCATGTTGCAAGATATGGTAAGAGCAACCTAAAATCTTTTTTTCTTTAGAATTATGTAACAGTTTCTGATTTAATGATTTCACTTGTACATTTTTCATGTGAAAAGCTCATGTACAGATTAGCAGAAAATCAATTTATCAACTAGATTTCTGAATTACTATGTATATACATATAGTCATGCCTGTGTTTCAAAGCTAATCCGTTGGTGTTGAGTCACCCTAACTTCCCTTATGTCAAAGGAAAGCTTAGCCATTTCACATCTTCTCATAATGGATAGAACATTTGGTTACTATCATAAGACAGAACAATTACTTATTATCAAAAGTTAATGGTGTCTGAGTAGTATCTCAAGCTTAATTTACTATAGTGAAGGATATACAGAGAAATCTAGCAATCTCTTTCACTTTCTCAAGCAAGACCCAAACAGAAATAGGGTACTAAAATAGTAAAACAGGCAATTTACTAAGTACGTTATTGATCATTAGAAAGTAATTAAACTTATTTATTTAATAAGTGAATGCCTGTTGGCTACAATGGTGAGATACCTTTAAATGATTGAGCAATGCCGTCAACCAAATTGCAGCTACCCAAAAAAGCTTTTAACTGAATAAAAACAGTCTGAATTATACAGGAACTACATTCAGCATTACTTTTAAACAAAACAGACTATCCACCATGGAGATCCAGTAGTACAGAACTTAACTTAGAAAGACATGAATCTACTTTGTATTTAACTTTACGTGTTAATAAATAAATAACTGAAAAGAAATGAAATCAATCCTGTTCATTCCAGTGTGCGTAAGTACTTTATAACATAATGACAGCAATCCCATTGTGTGTGTGCATATCCAGAAAAGCGTGGTGAGCAAATAATTGTGTGGCGCTGAGCTACCTGCCGCATTAAACCACAACATGCACAAAACCAGAACAGTCAATGCTGAAATTCTTAACTTTTATTAGAATATTCAAAAGTAGAATATTTAATATTATGATATATTAGCATCTTGTCTTGTGCATTTATGAGCTAAAGACAGAATAACGAGAAAGCTGTCACGAGTTCACACATAAGTTGTTCCTTACTATGTTTTTGTTATATTTTATATATGATAGGATGGTGAAGGAATAATGTTTCTTTTCTTGCCTTATACTTGTGTTTGCCCTTCTCTTTCATAAAAACTACCACCAAAGAACTGAATCAAATAAATGTTTTGTTTCTAGCAAGAAAGTCTCTCACTCCTGCCTTCAATTCTATTATGGCTGCATTAGTTCTTTGATCCATTCCTTTTTAGCTCTGTACATTACATACAACCCTGTAGTTTAAGAAAACTTCTGATTTTCATGAGCTCTCACACATATAGACCTGAGAGCAAAGCCTATGATAGCTGCTCAGGAGTGGAAATAAAGCATGCCATGCCTAAAGCTATTACAGAGAAACGACTGTCTGGGGTTGCATCATCAGCATTACTGCTGTAGCATGAAGGAGAAAAACAAAACAAATATTAATGGAAGAGATGGAAGGACAGCAGTGAACAAATAAAGACATGTTAAATCATTGTTGCAGATTTTCCATTGCCTCCCTGTTAAAGAGAGTTATGTAAATGGACCAAAGCACTGACATGCAGGTGTTTCATCTCATATGTACTATCAAATTACCTATGAGATTTTAGGGGTTTGTCATACATGAGTGAACCAGGTAATTAAACTATTTGTTGCAATTAAATACTATGAATACGTAGAATCTATTCCTTTTAATTTTACAACAGGAATTTAAAACTATATAAGTGGTAAAGAATGTGATTATTTTGCCTTGCCAACTGGAAAAAAAAAAAAAAAACTGTTTTTTATTTTTAAAAGCTCAAGTATAAGTCTCAAACAGGTACAGGAAAATATACCTGACATGAAGAGGGTAAAACATTCTCATTCTTGTACATGATATGCAACTGACTTTGAAACAATACCTTTCCTGGATTTATAGCTTCATTATGTACATTAGATGTGGAAGTTACATGGCAGTACTGGCTTTCTCTTTTCCTTTGTTTCCGATTCAATTAATAATTTTGCCACAAAATCCACCAAGGAAAATGAACACATCCTGGGGAAAAAAGTGTTCAAAGAAGTGGTTTCAGTGAACTTCTAAGATTCCCCCCTTCTTTTTTCATTAAGTTTAACATTTTTGACACTATATTATATTACAGACTATTAGCCTAAAGCAATGATTGGGTAGATCAAATTTTCTCTGAAATGCATGGTGAAAATTGGGTGGGAAGGAAAAGAAATTACAAGTCTTTATTAGCGGGTTCTTTTCAAAGGGTAGCTCCATCTTTGTTGCACAAAGACGTATAATAATTTAGACCCTGCAGCTTACATTGGTGTAAATCAAATGCCTTTTTTTTTTTTTTTTTTCCCCCAATGAGTCTTCATAATTAAGAACTGTAGAAAGGCAAAGAGCTCTATTTAAGCAAATGCCCACAAAACATAGATTTTTCTATTATTGGTTCTCCCCATGATTTTTGATAATGCTTTCATTTCTTGGTCTTTCTTCTTACTTGTCTTGACTCTGAAGCACTGCGGGTGCTGGCAAACTAACATAAAGGAAAACTGGGTACTGTGCTGGCAAACCTGCATGTACAAATCTCACAGTAACATCTATGTTGCTGTTCTTCAGAAAGGAAAAATGACAGAAGGAAAATATGGTGTTGGACACAGAGCAGGCTGTACAGGGTCTTCCTCTCTAACTTCCTTCTCAATTTCCACCAAGTTTACCAAGAATTATTATGCTTAATTGTACTAAATTCAGTTGATACTGATCATGGGCCTAAAGAGCTAAAAAAAAGTATTCAGCAGCTTTTATCCTTTTACACTAACTTTTTTTTTTTTTTTTTTTTTTCCCTCCATTTTTCCTATAACATAAGATCTGCACAGTTATGCTGTGTGCTTCCCTGGGAAACTTTGAAATCTCTGTACAGTTATTTCATGTGATTGTAGTTGGCTGTTCTGTTCATGTTACTAATTAACCTCACGTTTTGTAGACACTGCATTTATCACTGGCACTGGATTCCAAAAGAATCTGTAATCTGTTGCTTTAATAAACTGCACTATTCACTAATCCACTAATTTGAGTGTTCTTGTCAGGTGCAGACAAACTCCTCAAGAGTGGCTGTGAGAGACCATACAAACACAAATATATTAACTGGGCAGTGTGCTATTTGTGAATCTGTAATCATGACAGTTTATATATTGAACATGACTGGAATAACAGTGTCAAATTGGGCATCACTCAGAAACTAAGCCCAACCACCCCCATCCACTCTGGGAGCTGGAACATAAGAGGGTATATTTTCTGCCAAACTTTTCTGCCCTTTTCACATGACACATACTTATTCCTTTAATTTTGCAACATTAAATAATCAACAAATGAACACTCTTCTTTACTTGTAATTGAAAGTAAAACAGTGTATGAATTCAAGCAATCAGAAAATTACAGCTATCATATTTCATCAGTTCTAGTCAGACCAAACTTGAAACCAATCTCATTTTTACTGAGGACAAGCACTGCTTTCAAAATGATTTTTAACACATTATATAAGTGCATCCCAAAGCTAACCAACTTTGAGTAGTGAAATTTCCTATGCACTGAAGAACAACAACAATCTCCGCTATTTCTAGAGGTAGATGAAGAAAGTCCATTTCACTCCTTATTCTGAATTACAAAAGAAAAACAGCTGGGCCAGGCTTGGCCCAATACTGGGGTCAGCCCAGCCAGAGTGAAGGCTCCATCATGCTAGGTAGGAGAGACAATAGGTGGAAGTTACACAGTGCAAGGTAGCACATATTTGCAAACAAAGGAATTTTGACTTAATCTTCAATTTACAATATGCTCTATGCGATACATTCAACAAAAACAGATACATAGGTCACTTTGAAAGTGCTGCCTCCAATTTATTTCCATTGAAACTATAAGAGACAAAGAACATAATAACTGTACTGGATAGAGAAAATTCTCAGTCACAAACCACTCTTTTGCAACATAGATACCACCATTGGCTATGCATTTGCGCCTGTTTTTCACATAGCTGTCTTCGCTACTGAAAGGCACCACCCACCCCTCACTGTCTCACATCCACAGTTTGGTTTCCATAAATATTAATCAAGTGCCAAGGAATGTGAATGGGTGTCATATTTTCCATGTGGAAAATTCAATTCCACCCCATTGTTTCTTCAGCATTTCCTTGTTAGACTCCGTTTTGTCAGACTGCCCCTCTGTTGCCCTCTGTCACAAGGCACCAAAATGTAACAGAATATTGATGGGAAGGTTCTCTATCTCTACTGCCAAACCACCAACATCCACCTCTGCTGTTGTGGGCTGGAATAATTAAATAGGAGGAATTGCTTTCAGAGCAACCCTTGTAAATGTAATGAAATGAAAAAGGTATAAATTCATGAAAGCAACATAAATTCTACAATATTAATAGATATAACACGGAAATAAGAGGTTTTGGAACTGGTAACAACTAAAAATATTTATCAATTAAAAAATATAACACACTGTGATATGCATGCACATAATCAAGCATGATATAGCTGAAGTACATCTTCAGTGACATCTAAAAATTACTATTATTATTATTATTATTATTATTAAGATTACTTCAATCAAAATTCCAAAAAGCATACTACTGGTCTGCAAAATTTTTTATTTGAGTGCATAATCTGTGGTCTCTTTTCTGATTAGAATCTGATAGGCTAAGAAAAGTCTGCCTTGGTGCTGCATATGACACTATAATTAGTTATCTAACAAGAAAACTTCCTTTCTATATGCAATGGTAGCAGCTGTTATTTACCTTTCATTTAAAAAATCTATTCTCCTGACACAATTTTGAATTCTAACCTTCACCTGAGTAAGTTAGAATGTTTTCATAAAATTGGTGTTACCACTTCAAAAAATGTCAAAGTGGAATGAGAAAGATTGCAAATTCAGTAGGTTACTACACTATATTTAACGTGCAGTAGTATTTTTTCGTATTTTAACCAAATAATTGTACATGCAGTTAACCAAAGGCAAACACTCCACAAAATGCTTTCTTTCCAAAAGAAATTTCTCCTCCAACACAACGAACAGCATTATGCAAGATTAGATCTCTGATCCAACAAGTTATCCTGTCTAGACACCTACATGTGCAACCTGGTGTAGGGAACCTGCTTTGGCAGGGAGGTTGGACTCAATCTCTGGAGGTCCCTTCCAGCCCCTATGATTCTGTGATTCCAACAGCATGTAGTCTGTTCTGTTTCCAATCCATAAATATGACCCTTCTATTTCTGCCATCACCTCAAGACATTTCTTCATTATAAATTCGCCACCTTCTCCCCTCCCCCTGTATTTGCACTCTTCACTTTCATCTGTAACTGCTCTGCTGACTCGTTCTTTGCTTTCCTCTATCGCTTGGCTGAAGCACTTACATTTCCTATATCTTTCCTTGGGATCAGATCATAGCATGTAGAGAGCACTGCTCCTCCTTTCCTTACAACAACAGATTGAGTCCTGAACTATTCTCACTCGGATTCTCTTCACTGGTCTCATACTCGCTATTTATTTCTCTTTTCATATATTTCCACTGTTGTCAATACGTAAATGTGTCCCTTTGGATATGTGCCATCTGGAACAGCCTTTTTGCATTGCTTTGCCTCATCAGCTCCAGCTTCTATTAAAATCTCCTTAAAATTGGAATTTTAAAATATAAATATATTTAATATGAACATTACACTGTAATTAAAGCAATAAACTCTCTTTGCTTCCTTGACCAAAAATTATGCACTATTAATTTTGAAACCATTGCCAGCTTTAAAGTGTTATGCCTAATGTTTCTGAGTTAGTAAAATCCACCAACAATAAAAGCTAAAAGCAGAACACAACTTTTAAATGTTAAGTCCTAAGCCACCTGCATGCACATACATACATGTATTTATAGATATGAGACAAAGAAAAAAGCTTTATCTTGTTTCTTAGAAGAAAAGGAAAGCAGACAAACACAACTAAAACAGCTTTGTTCCTTTTAAATATTTCATTTGCTTTTGACCTGTGAGCAATGATGTCCTAATAAATACCCACAGCCTGCTTTTCCAACAGGCAACCTTTTGGTTCTAAGTAAGCAATTGGAACAATGCTTTACCTCCCAAGGGGTGAAAGAAAATGGCGTTTAGAGCAGGAAAGTCAGTGACTACTTTAAGAATATCTTGACAAAGATTTACAGAATTAAGTCTCGTCAAACACCACTGAAAAAAACTTGGAGCAATAGGAGGAGTTATATAAAGGGGACAGGATATTAAATATTTCACATATCAAAAGTGAACTGTAGCCTCTAAGATGGTGGGTTTAATATCTTTTAGTTTCAAATTTAAATGAATTTATGTTGTGCAGAGGGAACTACGTAGATAACATCACAGCACTGCTGCCCTGATATGCATACTTCTCAATCTGAATGCTTTGTACTGAATTTCAGTACAAATTTCATCAGCTGTTCCTAAATATTAAATGCATTCCTATTCAGCCATGAGCAACACCTTCAGCTCTTATACATATCTAAATAAGTACATTCAAAGCAGATTGTGGATATTTGTTTGCTTTGTTAGAGCAGAAACAAAGATACAGGTTGTTGTGGTTTTCTTTTTCCCACAAACGTTTCTGTCCTTGTATAGCGTCCTTGGCAACATTTGATAGATATTGCATCTTTACACAGTGTTCTGTCATTTCATCTGCTGCAAATTTCAAATGGGGAGGTTCAGAGAGTAATGACTATTAGAAAAGACATTCATAATTTTGCTCGTGTTATACATTAACCAAAATTGCATTTTAATACACCCAGTATTTTCTTTATAAATTAATGACACAGAAGATGTCTAACAAGACTTGTCTAACATTTTAATTAAAAAAAATATATTGATGATGTACGCAAATTATACTGAAATTCATTTTACAATATAGCACATTGAAAATAAATAAATAAGTAAATAATCATTAAAAAGCCTAATATACAGAAAGATTCATAAGTCGTACATATATACAGTCGGTAGAAAATTGTTATCGCTATGTAATGTATAGGAGATAATCTTATCCAACTCTCAGCAGAACAGGACAAGGACTAGAGTGGCTCAGCATCACTTTATTCACTCAATTCACTTTATCCCTGATAACCAACAGAAAAGATCACTCTGGAACAAAGCTCCTGTTCCAGCATTTCCATCTTTGTGAGCAAAACAGATTTCCAAATCACACAAAAAGGCCTTGCAAAGTTGTGAAAAAAAACTTAAATCTCAGAAGTTAGGAATCTCACTTGTGGGCATACCGAACTTTTATTTATTTATTTATTTATTCTATCTGTGGTACATTTTAGTTTGAAGTCAATCAAATTATATTTGTTTATCTATGCAGAACAGAAATTTGTGAAAAATTACTACAGGGAACCAGGTGTCAAAGTTCCATGAGTATTGCATGCTGCAGTTATGCACTGCTCATTTAACTTCTGCAACCAAATTTTTGAGTTTAGATGGAAAAGATATGTATGTTTATGGACTGGCCTAAACACAAAGCACATCTCACCCTCACTGGAAATCAGATGAATTGTTACTGTAGTGCACTGCAAGAAAGAAAAGTGTGCCTACAAAGCAAGATCATTCTACAAGCTCTCCTTTTTAAAATCAGATTTCTCAATCAAAGACAATATGGCATGATAGCCTAAAGAATTTGTCTCCTTTTTCTCAAGTTCCAGACTTTTCTATCCCAAGCAAATTATGCACTATTATGAAGTTCATGCAGTTCAGTTACATTTCTGAAAGACTTCTATGATGAAAATTACATCTATTTAACACGATAAATAAAATGTTGTATTTATACATGTTTACATAGAATCACAGAATCACAGAATTATCAAGGTTGGAAAAGACCTAAAAGATCATCCAGTCCAACCATCACCAATACTCCCCAGCTAAATCATATCCCTCAACACAACATCCAAACGTCTCTCAAACACATCCATGTTTGGTGACTCCACCACCTCCTTGGGCAGTGCATTCCAGTGCCTGACCACCCTTTCCGAGAAGTAATATTTCCTAATGTCCAGCCTGAATCTCCCCTGAAGCAGTTTGAAACCACTGCCTCTAGTTCTATCACTGTCTACATGAGAGAAAAGGCCGACCCCTAGCTCACCACAACCTCCCTTCAGGAAGTTATAGAGAGCTATAAGGTCTCCCCTGAGCCTCCTCTTCTCCAGGCTGAACAATCCCAGCTCCTTCAGCCGTTCCTCATAAGGCCTGTGCTCCAGGCCCCTCACCACCTTCGTAGCCCTCCTCTGAACACGTTCCAGGGCCTCAATGTCTTTCTTGCAATGAGGGGCCCAAAACTGAACACAATACTCGAGGTGCGGCCTCACCAGTGCAGAGTACAGGGGGACAATTACCTCCCTATTCCTGCTAGTAACACTGTTTTTGATGCAAGCCAGGATGCCGTTAGCCTTCTTGGCCACCCGGGCACACTGTCGGCTCATGTTCAGCCGAGCATCAATCAACACCCCCAGGTCTGTTTCCTCCACACAGTCCTCCAGCCACTCCGCCCCAAGCCTATAGCGCTGCCTGGGGTTGTTGTGGCCAAAGTGCAGGATTCGGCATTTGGTCTTGTTGAACCTCATCCCCCTGGCTTCAGCCCAGCTCTCCAGCCTGTCCAGATCCCTCTGCAGGGCCTCGCTACCCCCAGGCAGATCCACACTTCCAGCCAATTTGGTGTTGTCTGCGAACTTACTGAGGGTGCACTCAATGCCCTCATCCAAGTCATCAATAAAGATATTGAAGAGGACAGGCCCCAGTACTGACCCCTGGGGAACACCACTCGTGACCGATCGCCAGCTGGATTCACCACCACTCTCTGAGCCCAGCCCTCCAGCCAGTTCCTTACCCATCCAACAATGTACCCGTCCAACATGTTCCTAACAAGGCATTTACAACAATATTGACATCTATAACAAGGCACTATACTTCAACCTACTATCCTAGCAGCTGAAGCACTAACAAGGTTCAAGCTCTACTGCCATACCACCAACATCCACCCTGACATTGTGGGCAACATAAAAAAAATAGGAGGCATTACTTTCAGAACAGCCCTCATATTAGTCTTAATTGACAATATGCACTTCTCAAGTAGCTAAACCTTCATCAACTCTGCTGGTGATCCCTTTGTTAACATTTTACCGTAAATCCAGAAGT
Organism: Perdix hodgsoniae; assembly: GCA_035772895.1. Classification (NCBI taxonomy): domain Eukaryota; kingdom Metazoa; phylum Chordata; class Aves; order Galliformes; family Phasianidae; genus Perdix; species Perdix hodgsoniae. The sequence goes on from JAPSGF010000071.1 coordinate 1,412,569, forward strand.
TACACATTAGTGGGTTATGAAGACAAAGAGTGCTGTAACACAAAATAAAAATCTCAACTCTTCAAGGCACTCAAAAGCAAGTTACAGTATATCTTTATTTAGATGCTATGAGTTTTTAATTACTTCTTTTTTTCATCTTTAATTCACAGTTTCCATTAAATTAGATAACTCTCCCTTGATATGCCTATAGCAAATATACACCTATAAAAATGAAAGCAGATTATAAAAGGTGATAGAGGCAATGAATGCTTGTAATGTGGTCTATATCAAAAAGAAAAATACTCAGCCTTCTATCCTACATACAAACAGAAAAAAATGCTCAACTCATTTCAATCCGGCCTGATAGAACCAGTAATTGGCCATACAGAAAGGTATCGGAACTGTAAAGAATCCACAGCTAAAAGTTTCACTATTAAGTGAATGCAAGGATTTTCAAAAGGGTGTCATTTAGGGAATGCTTCTTTTACCGCCTTTGGAACACTCCTCTAATCCCACTGCCTTTTCAGGATTAAGTGCTTTCAAGTGCCTCGCTCCTCATTAGGAGAGAACTCAAGAACCAAACTGCTGATTCACCACAGGAAAAGCTATTTAGAAATACAAATTTAGAAATAAAGAGATAAACCCTGGCTGTTGATACAGCTTTATGAAGGACTGAGATTACAGACAACTCTATTCAGAGATCTTTGCATGTTAAAGCACAAGTGTTTTTCAACCTTAGACACTGTAAAGACAGCGTCTTTAGAGTATGCCAGTGACAATGGGTGAAAGTTCATTTATTTAAAATGTTTGTAGTATGTGAGATCTTATGAATAGTAATGTACATGTGCATTTTTGTCTGAACTGCTTTTCTATAACAAGAAGATATTAAAATCTAATTTACTGGTTTATATATCATGGTACTGTCTTTACTACAACATTTTCTGTCTATTTATGACAAGTCTGGAAAAAAATATGCCTTATGATCAAAGAAAATCTTGAGTCTGTATCTGTATATTACACACAGTAGAAAAGGGCAGCTTTCTTGGCCTTAATTGTTACACATTTTTAGCAATTAAATCTTTCTGATATTTTCATTACCAACTGCCTAATATTATCCCACCTAGTTAGCTTTGCAATGCAGTATCATCTACAGCCTTTGTGCCCTGGGGAAAGATTTTTCATTTCATACTGTATGTTCAGATTTTAATGAGATTTTTAAAAGAGGAATCCCTTGGATTGTAGCAGAATCCCGTTACAGATCAGTTACTGGTAGAAAGCATTCTCAGAACTAATTTTAAAGAGAAATCTATATTCACAGAAGTAGGCTGCATGACAAAACACAGAAAAAAAGAGAAAAAATATATCTGGAAAAATGCACCAAAAAAAACCCTACTAAGATAGCAGTCGTGTTTTAAAATAAAAATGTTTTTTCCTTCCTTCTAAAAACATGAATAATGACAGCTAGAAGTTTCAAGATTGACAGGAAAGAGATGGACAAATGGTGTGGAAGTCTGCTAATGAGAATCGCACAGGAATAAATGGTTTAAAAAAAAAAAGTAATTAAAAACAAAACAAAACAAATTTCATGTTTCTTTTGCCATCTTTCTGAAATAGGTTATTTCTCTGGTAAGAACCACATGACAATGTCTGGAAAGAGCAAATATTTAAATATTTTATACAGGATCAAATTTGCATCACATTGGCAAGGTAAAATAATGGCTTGGTTCTCTTCAGTATTTTTTTATCTGTGATTCTATGGAATAGATTGCCCAGAGAAGCAGTGGATACTCCATTCCTGAAAGAGTTCAAGTTCTGTGCAAGTAGGTGAAGGGTGAAAATACATTTGGCTGTACTTATTAACTAATAAAATCCAGCCGATTTTCACAGTAGCTTAAGTAGGAAGCCTCTCCTTTTTCATTTTTTCCAAGATATTTTACCTATTTTCAGTAATTGCTGTTACTATTTTAACCTGAGGCAGAAAAAGACTTTGTTTGTTTGTCTTTGTTTTCTTTGTTTGTTTTACATTTTCTAAGGGTTGTTTTTTTTGTTCAGGAAAAGCAAAGACACACAGTTTCTTCATTATTAAAGAACATAACATTCCTATATTCTTTTATTTGGTCTTCTCTCCAACAACACAACTTTTAGTGTGTTTCTTTTAGTTTATTGAACATTCTTTTAGTTTTTTAAACTTGACAGTTTAGCAAGCAATTTATCAAGAAAAACAAACAAACAAACAAAAAAAAAAAACAACACCTAGATTATTAACAAAGATGAAGAAAATTTCCAAAATATATTTATGGAACAAAATTATGAAAATGTATCATAAAGAGATTGATATTTCTTTGTATCACAAAGAGGTATGATATTTCTATCATACCTACCATATATATAGCAAGTACTACATGAATACACTTTTATTTTATTGATTTCCAAACAGTTTGGAGCAGACAGACCAGCTGGCAGCTCATGACAATACCTAGCTCAGACTGGAATTCCAGACAACGTGCAACATGCTTTAAACATAGCTAAACAACATGCAGCACATAGCTCAGAGAAATAATGAGCACAGTGGCTAACTAGCCTGATAATCTGCACATGCTTGCTCTCAACTCAGCCTTCACTGCCCATTCAGCAAACCAAGCAAGCTGCAATTAGGGAAAGGCACAAAACTCAAAGATCATTCAGTTGCATAGCCATTCTTTAAATATAAATTCAGCTCTAAAGCAATACTATTTATGTGGGTTGTAGATGAAGTGCATCACAGATGCTGAGACACTAGAACAGACAGCTTGCAGAAGTAGCTCTGGCCTACCAGGATGCTTTAGTGAAACTATGTCGTGCTCTCAGCCAGGTCAACGGTACAGCTGCCTGTGGCAATGCTTCCATGGACTCTTGGGAGCTCTGGGCTCTCATTAGCCTCCATTTAATCCCTGGCAAAACCTGGACCTACAAAGTGATGCTCATGAGATAATAAGCCCCTTCTGTCAAGAGGAGCTGCCTGGGTCATGCCGATGTGGAACTGAGCCAGTGCTAATAAGCTGGGTCAACATAAGTGCTTTTCTGCTGGGCTGTACTGCATGTCCCAATGGTATGGGCATTTTCAAGCTTTTTCCCATTAGCCACAGTTTTCTTGTCTGCTGTCTGGAGTGCCACCACATTAGCCTGGCCTAAAAGAACAGTAGGGGAGAGAAAAACTGGAAAAGCCTTCTGTACATATAATTCAGCTGCTCTCAGCATTAAGAAATAATGTTTCCTATGTTTGGACATACATACATACATACATACATAAATATCTTTCCTTAGATGATTGTGCCTTTCAGAAGTTTAAAATAATACTTCTGCCAGTAGCACATGCTTAATATCATTTTACAAATTGAACGTATAATACTTGCCTGTTTAAAAACTATGAATGACATTCCCATTATATGTTATGATTGGAGTAATCCCTAAAATAAATGAATGCATATGAAGTATGCTCAGGTGAATTGGAACGTTTGTTGCAAGTATAGATCTGCAAAGAAAGATATATTTTGTATAAAGTGTATCACAATCCTCTTACTACTCTATTATACAGCACTGCTAAAAAAACTACCATTATTTCAGTGCTATTTTTCTCAAGGAAAAAGAAATGTGTTTTTTCTTCACTGGAGTATAAATGTTGAGTAAGATATGCCAGCTCATCTATTAAATTTCATAAAATTTTAAGCTGTATTTGAGCTATAGAGTTATTTTTGTTGTGAATTCAGTTTGATTTAACTAATATCTTGAAATTCAGTTATTTTTCAAATTTGTCTTAGAACCAACATACTGCTTTCTAAATATGTGCCATAGAACCCAGTTTTACACTTTTTTGCAATACGGAATTAATGTACTGCATTCTCCACTGATCAGTACTCATTTTTTCATCATGGGGTGGTGCTTTGGTAATGAAGAGTAGTTATATTTGACAAGGAAGAGCAGCAATGTAATAGCTAATTCCCTGTTCAGAAGAGGAGTGTGCAGATTTAAATGGAGTATTATAACATATATGCAATATTTCTATTGATGGAAGGCCTTTTGAAAGGTACAAACATGAATCATCTAAACATACAATGACACAGAACTTGTAAGGGCTTAAAAAAAAAATGTTGTATGTCCTTTCTCTTCAGTGTTATATTGAAATTAATAAATAATAAATAATAAATTAATTAATAGTATCAACCTGTATCAACCTACACATTGGTGAAGAAAATATGACTGTTATGTGCAAAAGATGAAATATTTTGCTATTATGGATAAACAAGATAGCTCTACAGAACACAATGCAAATAGATCAGCAATGACAGCATAAACATTGCAGACTTCAGACCTCTGCTAGCCTTCCAATACTCATTATTCTGCAGAGCTTAAATGTTGTCAGAAATATATCAGGTACATGGTCTCCTTCTGCACTCTATTACACGACTGCTTCATATTTTAAGGGTCTTTTTTTTTACAATCTTTTTTTCAAATATTCAAACTTTTATAAACTTGCTAGTCTCAATCTATTTCCTAATTATCAGAGAAACATAAAACAGCCATATTTGTCATGAAAAAAAGAAAGTTTGCCTTTACAGATTGTTGCATTTTATATATCAACATATTTTCTGTCAATATAGTAGTTTATTTTTTACATAGTTTCATTGTTTACACCAGCTAATCTTATCATTCCATATTTATCTCCCTCTGCCTTCATCTGGTACAGTCTGGGACCAAAGACAGTCTCAATAATCCATTCAGTAATACATCCCATCCAGAATTTCTACCAGGTCCTAAACTAATAATCCTTCACACAGTCATCCTTACCTTTCACATAATATTGGGAAGACATTCATGCTAAAACAGCAAGTAACACAGCTCTTACTAATTAAAATAATGCTTTGTTCATTACAATTTTCAGCTAACAGGCGCTAATAGCTTAACCAGTTAAGAACAGCTTGGGCTCTCACTGATCCTCAGTTGGAAGAAAGGGAGGACAAATCTTTTATTAGAATGTAATCCCTCTTTGATGCTTTGTCTTCTCTTTGTGCATTTGAAAATCAGGGGATTCAAATATTTAATGGACTCCAAAATTTACTTTGAGTTTCGTGTTGAATACTGAGAATACTGGAAGAATCATACTGTAAAAAATCGTATTTGCAAACATAACACGCTAACTGAACATTACACCAATATAGTAATTAATTCCTGTGCGTGTGTCTATTAATCTGCATGTTCAGACTAATTTCAGCTTATTAGAACATCCTTTTTTTCACATGTGTGTGCTGCTTAGCCAACAACAGAACTTTTGGTGAGTTCAAGCAACAAAAAACGTCAGTTATGGAAATTATTGATTACAAACTTGTGCTACATGGCCTATCAGTGATTTGACTTTCAGTAAATGCTAGCAAATTTGCAATAGAACTGTGCCTAGACAGAAAAACACAAGATATTAATCCCCGCAATGACCACAAATAGTTTCAGTGTGTCTAGATTTCCAACTGCAACAGTCTTTTCTTACAGTTTTGTTTCAATTTTCATTGGGTTTACTCAGGTTTGTAATACCACCTATAACCCATGAATATATGTAATTCAGGCTAATAGGGTAATAAAGTTATTAGATCAGGTGCTCTTCAAAAAAAAACTTCTGCCACAAGTGTATGAACAATAAAAGTCTTTGACTCATTGGCCACCGAAACTTATCCATGTGGACAGTCTACTCTTTTTCTCTCAGGAGTCAGCTTTTCTTCTTATGTTATGTCTCTGATTATATTGATGTTATGTTTCTGATTATACTAGAATCTCAATAAACTGCAGAAAGCAACCTCCTAGTATGAAAGCCAGTGATTAAAAAGTAACAAAATATATTTGGCTTTCAAGAAAAGAAAAAGATTTAAAAAAAAAAGTCAAACTTCCTGATTTTCTAAAAATATACACAAGGCATGAACAGACTTTGCATGACATATAAAACAATGTTATTGTATAATTAGTAGAAAAATTGACTGAGGTTGCCTTTCAATCATGGCATATTTTAAGTGGGAGTGCACTAACAATGTAAATCCCTGCAGGGATGGATTTTTAAGAAATTCGCATTACAGCCCATTGTGTACTGCTGTTCACGCAGAGAGAGATTTCACAGAGTTGACATAAAACTACATTTACCTTTGGCTGCTACTGGGGAAAGTGCTAATTCAACATAAGTGATTGTTTAGTTTGTCAGAAAGGTACAGGCATATTACTTACACTGTGAAATATAGGAATTATGCTTCACTGGTATACACAACTAAAGGTCATAGTTATACTAAATAAAAGCAAACAGAAAACACAAGCATAGGGGAAAGAACATGCAATTGAGATATTGACGCATTTTGTTAACTGTATCTGTCCATTTGCAGTACTTACTACAACCACTGATTACAAATTGTCCAAACAATCTCAAGGTTGAAGAGTAACTGGCAAACGGTTCCACCAGCTCAGTACATTTACATAAAATCAGACTTCCACACAAAGGAAGCATGGGTAAATGGAACAGAATCACTAGCTGCTGAACGTGAAATACTAGGGTCTGAAGGAAAAGGTTTGCTGTTTATGAACAACACTAACAAAGCATTTAGATACACACCATACTTAAAAGTAGGCCTTGTTGATGTTTACAGAGAGAGGCACCACAAGGTTGGAACTGACTGTTTTGCACAGAAGCCAAGATTCTTCCTCAGATAATAATTTCATTCATTTTGTTTATTTTTGTTATTCATAGACATCAAAGGCGGTAAGAGTCTAAGACAAATGAAAAAGCAAGACAGAGTGCTGAAGCTTTCGACCCTGGGATTTCTTTTTCTTTTCATTTATTTTTCCTGGCTTTCTGATGTTTTTAGAGCATAAAGTTTCTATAATGTGGAAAAACTGAAAGTCTTACTAATCTGTCATTATCTAGACCATTTAATCTTTGCCATCCAATCAAGTAAATGATAAGCTAACAATGAAAAACTGCTTCAGTAACAAATATGTTGGCTTTTTTTTTACAGTCCCAGTGAATATAATTTGATGTAAAATAAATACAATGTCTAGAGTGTGACACTTTCTTTTAGCTAATTACATTGATAGTTTAGCTTACATATTATTATCAAATATTCTAGCTCTTTCCTCAAGCTTTCGAAGGACTTCAGCCTGAAAAACTTGGGTTTCATATTTGAATGCTGTCTTCTTCAAATTCCTCTTCCATTATAATAATAATAATAATAATAAAAGATATACTCTTGAATCTAAAAATCTAAAGCGACCTCATCAGAACATGTAAAGCAATGAATTATAATGACTCAAGAATCTGGCATCTGAACATTTACCCCTAAGTAAAAGAGCTATAAGAGAATCCATTATAGATTTCATTATTATTATAATCAGTTTAACATGAAAGGCACCCAGATGCAATGATAGATGAGCAACAGTATACTACCTCTGAATATAATCTTGCAGTTACAATATGCTATTGTGTTTCAAAAAATAATTGAAAATACCCACTTCCAAACCCTATACTTTCAAATTATTTTTATCTATAAATATATACGTATCTAATTATTGCTTACTGACTTTATGACTCTGTAATCCAGATAATGAGAGCACTTAGGGCAATATAGGTAGAAAATATAAGGTTGTGATTTTACAGTGCTTTTTGGAATATTAGTAATTGTCTTTCCCTGAATAACACTCTGGGATGCCACGGTGATTACAGATAGTAGATCAGGGAAGACAACAAAGCTGCAGGTTTTCACAATGGCTCTCATGCCATTTCACAGTGCCTGTGCGTGCTGCTGCTTTATTATAAGATAGGGTGCTCTGTACTGCCATGGTCCATGTTCATTCCAAATCCACCAAGATCCATCCAAGCAAGATCCAAGACTGAAAAACAGTGAATGTAAAATCTTGCAGGAGGAAAATACAGTTTGTAATGGGAAGCTGTAAGATAATTTAATTATGGCATGAGTATAGAGTCATAAATGATACATACAGGTATCACAGACACACACACAGATACTGCAGACTACCTTTTCTGAACAACAGAGCAATATGGTAAAGAAGTCAAGAAAGTGACAGCTAGCTTCCTAAATGGAACAAAAACTTGTGGTTTCCTGGTTAAAGTGCAGAAGAGCTCATTTTTTGTTTGTTTGCTTGCTTTTTCATTTCAGTAAAATAATTTACAAAGGAACCCTGAGAAACTTAGGATGGCCTTGCCAATGCAATCAATCTTCTGCTCAGTACTAAACAACAGAAGGAGGATTTTGTTATTTGCAGGGAGGAGATGGGATGGAGAAGAAAAAACATGAGACATCCTTTTTGGAAGTAGAGTTTTCAAAGATACAGTCAGGATTTTGAAGACTCAAAGTGAAGCAGAGACAATCTTGTTACCTAAGGAGCTGTGCCATTCTTCCCAACAGGGAGCCATGTACATTCATGCAGTGCCCAAGGGTGTGATTGGCTGAGGATCCTCAGCAACAGATATCCTCTCACAAGAGGCAAGGTTCCTTATTCTTCTCTAGCACATTTCAAAGCGCAGAATGATGCAGTATGGGTCTGACAGCATTCTCCACTGTGTTATCAGGCACATCTCAGACAATAATCAGATACCTTCAACACTTACAGATACAGTACATATTCTATCATTACCATCATCCCACTTGGAGATATTAGATGAAAATGTATCATAGCAATAGCCCTGTCCCAGCTGGGCACTCTGCTTCTTTTGAATCTGCCAACAACGTCTAAGATATTAAGGACAACAGCAAGTCAGTGGCAGAACAAATGGTGCATGGCCTCCTGACAGGAGCTGCCTGCAGAAACCCTAAGAGCTTGCAATAAAGACATAAATTACAGTTTTAGTACACACTGTGAAGAGGAAGCTTCAGAGCCAGCTAAGAGAACAGTGCAGACCTGGCCACTGATTTCTGTTCTGAGTGTTGCTATTAATATGATAATGCAGTAACAAAAAAAGAACTTTTGATACATCAAAAAAGGTGAGAGCATAATGCTGAAATAGAATGTTGAATTCACCATTGCCTGGTCATGTATTTTCTTTTTGCTAGTCAAAGGACACTTGAATATGACCTAAATAAAAAAAATAAAAATAAAAATAAAAATAAAAATAAAAATAAAAATAAAAATAAAAATAAAAATAAAAATAAAAATAAAAATAAATTTTTAAAAAAGCAACAAAATGCTTTCATATTTTGTGTTTGCATTAGTTCAGAACCTGGAAAACAGGATACTTTGACGGTTTGAATATTGATATTCAGGTGACAGAGGTAAGGGTAAGATGAAAATCTTTCCAGAATGTAACAACAGAGCTGGAACATAAAATAGATTTTAGCAGAATAGAGAAAATGACCCATCAAGGTAGCAAAGACTCCTCTGCAAGCCAACCTGCCAGTGAAATAGCTGAGAAACCTCGGGGTAAGTTTATGCTCTGTCCAAGTAGGAAATTAGCACACTGACCTTCCTTTACATGTCTTTGACACAAAATTACTATGCCACAAAGGTCAGTGATTACACACATGCACAGCAGCTGCACTATCATCCTTAGTATTTGTTTCCTGGCACAGGAAAAAATAAAGTATTTAGCACTGTAAGAGAGCTGTAGAACTGAAAGAGGTTAATTTACAAAAATGAATGGTGCTGTTATAGTCTAAAATGATCAAAGAATTATTGCATCTTGAGTATGCAATAATAAACTGATGATTTACATTATTCAACTTATATTTTAAAGAAGTTTCATATTAAAAATAATGAATATAAATGCAACAGCAATTACTTTTCTGCCTTCCACATTTACCATAATAGTTTATGATGAAACTGAACAGTGAAAAGTAATAAATATAATCGCATTTCATTCTGCTGATCAACAGCAATCAGGTAATGTGCTATCACATGAGGTACAATCAATGTAACAGGAAATTTATATAGATATGTTTACTGCTACTTATTGGATACTCATATCGATATTTTAAATGTATAATAACAATAATGACTCATTTGTCTTTCATCATAAAAACAGAAAGCTTCAATCACTGAGTTTAGATTTCCTGATGGAACAGCTAAGCTGTTTTACAATAGAACTTCTAAGAAGAACAATTTCCCCACTCTCTTTTAATAAAAAAAGGAGTTGAAATGACTCCAAAATGCTACCTTTTTGTGGATTTTAGCCTATCATTGTATTGCTGCTGGAAAGATTTGATTAATAATTTTTTTTACGCAGTTTTTCATACCATGGACATACCATGGACTCCCATATCATGAGTATGGAAGGATATTTATGCATATTTCTAATCTCATTAAGGGATTACTCACTGATGAGCTCATTGTATTTCAAGATGCGCTTTGTTTCTTACTACATTTTGTCTCTCCTCTCATTATTTCTTTAGAATTGTACTTTACAGATAAAATACAAAAATTCCAGCATATGTAATCTAATTAGATGGCCCATCTGTGACACTGACAGTACAAGGTCTTTCAGAAGAAATAAGAAAGCCTCAAGGGGAAATTTCTTCTTTGCTCCAGGCAGTTAGCAGATGTCACTCTTCCACTTCAAAATAAAACATGGGCAAATTTTCCTATCTAATGTGTTCTTAGTTGTATTTTTCTTCTCTTCAAAACCATCTTTTTGACCATTGCTACAAACCTGATCAAGTTTCAGTAGTTCAACTTCAGGATTTAAAATGAAAAAAATAACAATAAAAAAAAAAATCAAAAGAAACTGTGAGACTGAAGATTATGGAAGAGAAAAACATAGACATTTGTATGTTTCTTTTGGGACAGAGAGTTCCTTTCTAGAGAGTACAAAATGCTATAAATAAAAAGGGAAAAAGCTGTAGAAATCATGTCATCTACTGGTTAGGCAGTGAGTATGTAGCAATTAGCAGATAGCATCCAACTCGGCACTACTGAAAATAAAAATGACGTACACTGAAATCTGAACATGTGGATCTTGTTTGTAAAGAACAACAGAAGAACTAATATTATAACAAAGCTTAGAGATGGACTCCAAACTTTCCATCATCTTGTCATCAGAAAAATTGCAATTTTTTGCACCCTTTCTCTCCATAAAAATAGGGGTCTGAAATTCAAAATTTGTATGAACTGATCATAGGTAAACATCAAAATCCTTTCAATATCATACATTTTTAATCAACTTTTGTACTGAACAGTTTAAATTTTAGAGTTGAATCATCATTCACTGGAGGAGCCTCCACCAAAAATGTCTATCAGCCCATCACATACTGTGAAAACACATTCCCTGTTTATTATTATGTGGATTTATGTAAACTTTTATGCCGATTCTCAATTGACTATCTGTACCAGTTCCAGTCTTGCTAGATTTTTGTGAGGCATGTGGACACACAAAACCTAGATAAGCCCTGGTGGTGACAAGAAGCACACAGTACAAGAGAGTCATAGCAAACTGAGTCATGGCGCATAAAACATCTGCCAGTAGAAAGTGCAATCTTTCCCCAGCCTCACCTGAGAGCCTTCTCAAAGAATTTGAGCAAAGGCAAGCAAGAGAAGTTATTTGCTCTCACTTGACCTACTTCATCTTCTAATTAGCATTTGATAATTGGCTGGAAAAAGTCCAATTTGTTGCCCAGAAGATGCTCTTCAGGTATGCTGAATGTTTTGGGTTAACACCTGGGGAATATGGCATTCTGTACTAAGTGATTTAGGAATACAAATCTTACTGTAATTAAAGGGAATCCAAGTATCTAACAGCCAGGGGGGTTTGATAATCCCAAATGTTACAACATATTGCACAGGATGACATGAAAAAGCTGCCAGTGCAACTCCCAATTTACTAATAAGTAAACAAAGAAGAGAAATCTCACTAGCCCTTTCTTTTCGAGAGTCAGAGATCATCAGATTTGAAAGATACGGTAAAAACTTTGAGAAGGGGAGAAAGAAGAGCAACTGAGGGAAAATAAATACATTTAAAATCAATTGTAAGCTAATTATTTTTAAGAACCAATTTCAATTTTTGGTACTGTAGTCAATAATAAATATTGTGAAAAATATCCAAGAAAGGTTAAGTGAAAGAGAAAATCTAGGCAATGCTGTAATATGCTGGCAACTCGTACAAGATATTTATCTGCTTTTCTCCAAGGAAGAATATTTAAGTAACAACAATTTGCCCCAGTGTTAAATGAACTTCAAGTGTCCACTCTGCAAATCTCAATCTGAATCAGTATCCTGAGGCATGCTGTGGTATCTGAAAAAGCTCTAGTTGAATGAAGTCTCATCTGACCTCTGACAATCAGTTTGGCTGAGAAAAACAATACAAAACACGTAAAAAGAACTATTTTGACGCATTTATCAGAAGTCAGTTGATTTATTGTGTTCATCTTTTTTCACTAAAAATGTCCCAGTGCTTACTCAGAATAAACACCTTAAGACAACACAAGAAACTTTAAAGAAATATATTTGTCAACAAGAAACTAATGACTAACAGTGGTGGGGATACTACCTTCTGTCAGCTGAATATGTAAGTTGGTGTTAAATGGTAAACAGTTATATTGTTATACTGGGAAAAAGTAGGAACCCTGAAAGCTTAAATCGCAAAGGAACTATAATTTTGATGGCATGAGTCATGGAGTCTAAATTTCAGTGATGAAGCTTCAATTGATACAGAAACTCAACCATATGATTCCGAATTCACTAAAGTATGCAAAGAAAGCTTTTACTGGAAATAGTGAAATGTTTTCTACTGAATCTTATCCACTACAAAGTTCTGATTAAGGCTGAGGATTTGAGGTCAATCCTCTAGTTTTATAAAGTTAATCGAGTGATTAAACTTTGACTGGAAATATCAGGGATAAAGTTCTTCCAACTGAGCTTAGCGTTAGCATGTGCAATGAAATTAAAATTTACTAAATCTTCACTTCCCTTAAGCCTTGTGTTTGAAACAAAAATTGATGAAGTGTTGTTACCATTCTAACCTTACACTGTACATGATTAACACAATGATAGGTTAATCATACTCAATTGCTTCTCCTCTTCTCAGTTGCTGTTGTATGATATTTGAGAAAATAGAAGTTAATTTGTACTTTGTTCCTGCAACTGGAAATGTAAATACTCAGCTCAGCTCTGTTTTGCTCTGTAGAGATTAGCACATCTGTATTGATCTAGACAAATAAAGCCACTTGAAACCAAGACCCCTAATTAGATCCTAATTGTGCCAACAAATTTGAGTTGCAATTATGCATTCTGCCACAAATATGTGGTACACTTTGAAACCCTTTCCTGAGAGATACTGAAGAAGCACAAGTGATATTACTGGGTTGCAGTTCATATCAGCTAAACAAAAATTCGGAAAAAGAAGAAATGAAATATTATGATTTTTCTTTTAAACTTTTAGTAGAATCTTCCACAAAAACTTTCTTTTAAGTTCTTCCTATATTTTTTTCTGTTTTGCTTCCTAAAAAATATTCTATTACATTCACAGCATTATTATTTCAATTCCTATCATGCTAAATGAAATTAACAATGTTAAGGTTTCAGATGGTGACCCATAATTTTCTCTTTTATGACAATTCAAAGCAGAGAGAGGGAAGAAATGGTTCTGCCCCATAGTCCAGGCCATAAGTCTTGTTAAAAATGAGCCATCCCTCACACCAAATCATATGCATTTTAAATAATTTGATGCTGAAGAAGATTAAAAACCCACTTTTAGATTTCACAGATATTGGAGTACATAAAAATCTTTTGAAAAACAAAATCAAGTAGTAAACATGTCCCCTGGCTGCAAATAAAAAGCTTGCAGAGCTTGTTGAAAACACAGTTCAAACTGCATCCATGTTTACCTTAGCCTGCATAAGCTAGACAAAAGTTACAGAGAAAATCAGAAAAGGTGTCTTATTTTCACAAAAACCACCATTCTAAAACAAAGGTGGTCATGATAAATTCGCAAGCAAAGCTTTTTAATGTTTTTTGTTTTTTTTTTTCCCCTCAGGAAATGATTCACAAATAAAGTCGATGCAATGGGACAGCAAGTATTCTTGCTGTTCAGTATGATACTCTCAAACAACTTTTGCATGGCCAAACAAAATAGTAAGAACGAAAGATTGCTTATACGCTACAGAACTGACAGAACTCAGACAGTCAATCTGTCCGGTCCCTGTAAGATTGTATTGCAATATTTAAGGGCTTAAACTTTTCAATTTTTTTCTTGCACAACACTCCTAATGCTTCCTAACATTCAAAAAAAAAAAAACAAAAAAAAAACCTATAGTGCGTATATGCATATCTATTGCTTCCAACCAAGTTTGTTCTGTTCTGTAAAAGTTTAGCCACAGATGTACATGCATGTCTATTAAAAGCTATTTTTTAGCCTGAAAAAATAAACAATTGTTGACAGATTATATTTTTGAGTATCTGTATAAACTACCTGCTCAAGCCTTATTAGTATTACCCTTTCTTAATTCCTGCTTTGGATCTCTTCCTTATATCATACATATCTCACTGTTCATTCTTGTTGAGGTGCTTCTGGTAATCATTATCTTATAGATATCTCCTCAAATTTCTGCTACTGAGTAATATAAATCTTTCGCATTTAAACACTGAGGATAGAGATGGGTCTTAGTAGCTCACTCAGATCATGAATAAAGTCAATATTACAGGTTTTGATTAACATCTGTAGAAGTTTCAGGTATCATGTTACTCTGTCACTCTGTTATGTGGACTCCAGAAGGAAAGCAGTAGCCCGTGGGGGGGGGGGGGGGGGGGGCGGGAAAAAAAAAAAAGGGGGAAGAAGGGAGTAGAGGGAGGAGGGGGGGGAGGGGGGGGGGGAGGGGGGGAAACAAACAAGTGAGAAGAGATAAGTTAAGTGTAGACATGGGCAGAATGATCAGTCAACACCATTATTGTCACCATCTTGCCAAACACACACACAATTCTTATCAGCTGTACATGGAAAAGCTGCCAAAGTTTAATGAATGTAATAAAAATAAATATAACAAAGATGACTTTTTTTAAAAAAATCTCCATTACTATTTTCAAATAATGTAATAAATCATGACCATATATAATAATAGTAAGCTAATTTGTATTCATTTTTGGGTAATACTGACAGCTATGTAGGAAAATGAATCAATACCTACACTACTTTCTTTTCCTCTAAGTGACAAATCCCAGTACAATGTGTTTCACTATTTTAGAAAGGAGAGATTATTAGATTAAAAAAGGAATGGTTCTGTGCGGATTTGATCTTTTAACTTTGTCATTTTAAACTAAAGCTTATACTCATTACAGTAATATAAGTAATGTTTTTGCAAGAGGCTGAAATTTAAGTCAATCTCATTTCATCCTGAAATGATAAATGGCTGTAGTGAAATGCCAATGATAATGAAATAGAGCAAAGTATTACATATTTTACCAAAAATATTCAATAATATGTACGTAAAATGTGCAATATTTTATCTAAATACTGAACAGAATAAAATAAGGTTGTAAAAACTTTTAGACACATATCCCTTGTTTTGACATAGAATGCCAGTAGCATTTTCTATTTACTTGCTTGAAATGTTTGTACTAAGAATGAAATATTTCTAATAAAGTAGAACGTAATGAATGAAAATAGCTAGAATGCTAGTAAAAAATTACATAAGAAAAATGCGTTATAATAAAATCAAAAACTAATGAAACAAGGTGCAGTAGATTACATCAAACAAACAAGGCCTGGAGGAGGTCAGAATGCAGTTCATGAAACTTTGCATAGCTATCTGTGTACCATTCAAACAGGGGAGCATCTCTGTTGAGGGATTTTAGTGGCAACCAAGACAAAAGAAATAAAAAGAAAAAAGCAAAAAGAAAACAAACCACGGGAAAATAAAATAAAATAAATAAAATAAAATAATAAAATAAAATAATAAAATAAAATAATAAAAAGTGGGTTGATCTGGAACACCCAGAGAAAAATGCAACACTTAGATTTGGCTGGTGTGTTGTTTGAGCTCATGAGAATTATACAAAATGTAAAATGCCACCAACCTGCAAACAATATCTCACAAAACTCTGAATGCTAGGAAAATGATACAGAGCATGAATTTCTAAACCATAGGATATGCACTACTGATGATAAACAAGCTTATTTTTTAAAATGGTTCACTCTCCATCACAAACGTTGCCAATGCCTGTGGTCATACTTGGAGAATGAGAGTGCATGGTAGTGGGAGTTGCAAGGCTCTTGTTCTATACTTATTATTGTTGAGGAATAATTTACATCACAGTATACAAATCTTAGTATTAATGACTAAAATTTAGATGAATAGAATATAGGTGATATGACTGACTCCAATATAAGGACCATCAAATGAAGGAAAAATGTTAACAACTGGCCATAGAAAAAACAAGGAATGCAAAATTAACATTTTGAAGAATAGAGTATATGTGGTTCCTCATCAACCACTGAAAGTTGAAAACTGCAGTAATGCCCAAACTACCCCATGAATATGAGCAAATATTCCTAAATCATTCGTTTTTTTATCATTACACCTTCAAGACTCATCTCTGTTCCACTGTGACAATTTACTGGAGTAGTGAGCCACAGGAAATAAAGAGAAAGTAAAAGTTAAAAAATACCAAATATAGAATGAATGAATGTAAACAAGTATTACTCCAAATATTTTTCAAAAAGGTCAACAAAATATAAGGGTAATATATATTACTGCCAAAAGAAAAGAATGCATGCTTATAGCAGTGAAGTAGGAAAAGATTTTTTTCTCTGTATTCTAAGATTTAAGTACTATTCATCCTTTTACTTAAAACTGTAAAAATGAATACAAGGTGTGAAACCAGACAAATCACTAATTCAGGATATGAGATTTCTTTTAATTTGTAAAATTACTACTGTCTTTGGAGTTTACAAAGTTTAAGTATTTTAAATTTTATTCAGAACTTCTGATCCTGACAGCAGGCTGCCTTAGGCCTCATTTCCAATTAATTCAGAAAAACAACATTTCTTTTTAATGTACTGTCTGATCGAAGGCATGTGTTTAACACAAAACACATTTCTAAAAGTACATTTTGAGTAGATTTCCTACAGCTAAATGAGAAACTGAACCTAACTCGTGGAAAATGTATCACTATTTTCACAATTTCTACTCAAAGTTGCCTTGCCACATTTACAGAACAACAATCAGAAGGAAAAAAAAAAAAAGAAAAAAGATGCAGGGGTATGGTATTGATAAGCTATGACATAAAAGCAGGCTGAACAAACAAATAAAATGAGGCGAGACTTCTGCATTATTTACATGATTCATGTGTTGATTAAAACTCTTTTGGCATAAAAGATTCCATGCATCCTCTGCCTACTTTAACTTTGATGGATCTTTGGGCCCAGCAATCACAGGAATTTGCAAGTGAAATGCCAGTTACCTTGCCTTAAGTATTATGGTTGGATCACTTGTATTTAGACAAGTCTGCATGTACCGTCAGTCACTGCTTGCCAATATCCATAACTAAGTTCTACTTCAATCACCTGAAGAAAACAAGGTCAAGCCAATCACAGTCTATTTCTAGTGTGTTTTAAATAGCTGATATACCTCATACAGTCACTAACAAAACAAATGGGTAGACCGTACACTTACATAAATTACTATCTTTCTAATTAAAATATTTTGTTGGAAATTTTGTGTGACCTTGTGAAAGGTCTACCTCGCCTTTCATATCCTCTCAAAAGAGTTCTGCAATCAAGATGCATCAGCTCCCAGCAGCACTGATGATGTACATTACGTCAGAATGCAATTTCAGTGTTGCACGGGTAAACATCAAAACAAATCCTGGCTGGGTTTTTTATTAGTTTTTCTCTACTAAAACTAATAAACAGTCAAAGACACGACCTTATGAAAGTGAATAGGTTATTTTAGGGACCTGTGTACTGATGATGTTTCTGAACTGTAATTAATGTCACGGAGCTCAAGAGAAGCACAAAGCCAGCTTATGGCATTCTGCTGCCAGCTTCCTTTACTTGTGGTTCAATTTAGTCATGCTTGATAAACTGATTGTGACCAGAAACACTTCCCTTATTTCACCTTAGCTTCTGCAGTGGAGAAGAAACATAGTGTTAAATGCAGTATTAAATGAGTTTTCTTTGCTTTATTTCTTATTTCTGTGTAATCTCTATTTGGCTTAAAAGACGGAAAAAAAAGAAAACTTTATGAAGTTTCAAACATTAATATAATTTAAAAGATAATTCATACAATCATCAGTATGTTAAATTTTATTGATCATAAGTAATTTTCAGTTTTAAAATGACTCCAAATTTCTATTTAGAAAATATCTGTGCAGATACTGTCTGCTGTCCATTCAGGAATAAACACTATTTCCTGAGATGTAAATGTAAAATCTCATTTAAAGCTATCATTTTCAAATAAAGGATTTTACTTTGCTATTTTCATTTATTTAATCAAAGTCAAAGAGATGCTACCAGAACTTAATTCCCTACATCTTTAAGCTGAGAAACCTGAAGGAGAATTGAATGGGGGAAGGATAACCATTTGGTTCTCAGAGCCAGCCTTCTGAGCTTTCCAAAACAGATTTGTCTGACAGTAGGAGCGGGAACTCTATGTCCTGTTCCTTGGTGTCAAGAAAGAATCCTTAAATCCAGATCCATTTCATCCCTCAAATAGTTTGCACACTCACTGATTTCTTGACAGCCTTTCTGACTGGTTCTGACTGAGATCCCTCTTCCAGTATTCAATATATGTCACATTATAAATTCTGTAAGTTCAGAAAGTGCATTTTGGTGTCATGCATTATTAAGCATCCCTTTCACTTTGTCCTCAAAGCTATTAAAAAATCGTAAAATATCAAAAATCCTTATATCAACAAAGCTGGATTTCTTTCCTCTGAAAAAGAAGATTCTTTAAATCCCATTATATGGTGCTACTATGAAGGAAAAAAAAAAGGCTTTCTGGACAACGAAGATGGAATTATCTCCATTGTTTGAAATAAATACATCTACAAAACTAGTCTCCAGATCAGCATTTGTGACACTGCTTCTAAACAAGCCATGTTTTCCTCAGGCTTCATTCCTGGCTTGTAATTCTCATGACCCTGGGGCTGCTTCAACCCCTCTTGCTGCTCCACAGCCAACCTGAGCACACGTGGTAGCAGTGCTGTATACAGACAGCAAGAAGTACCAGAATCGCCCCACAGCCAGCATCAAACCACTTGAGCAAGATGTGCTCACTTCTTAAAGCATGCTTCACAACACCAATTGTTTCCCTTCTATATACAGCACATCTTATCAGGTAGATATTTACTTTAGTTGTGATAACCCATGCTTGTGCTCTTTTGGGTATTCCCTCTAGTCTTAAATTAAGTTTTTAAATGTACTTCTCTTTCCTACACTTTAATATTCTGTTGCTTTGCATGCTAACTGAAAAAAGAATTAACTTTCTGGCTTGCTTCCTCAGTGAGGCAAATAGAATTCATCACCACAGCAAATTAATACAATACAGCTACAAAATGAATAATAAAAATAATAATTTTTAAAAAACAGCTCTTTTTAAGTACAAGGAAAGATAGTCTCCCATACTGAAGATCCAAAATAGCATAGCCATTAGGATGAGGAACTGAAGATTTTAGGGACAACAGGAGAACAGTCAAGGGCACCCCAGTGAGGCAAATAGAACTCATCACCTCCACCACAAATTAATACAATACAGCTATAAAATAAAATAAAATAAACAAACAAACATTTATATATGTTTTTGGAAAATTTATAACACACTTCAAGGTACTAGGTGGTACATGAATAATTCACAGATTCAATTACTTGGCAACAGTTACCATACAAAATGAATAATAATAATAATAATTTTAAAAAACAGCTCTTTTTAAGTGCAGGGAAAGATACTCTCCCATACTGAAGACCCAAAATAGCATAGCCATTAGGAGGAGGAACTGAAGACTTTAGAGACAATGGGAGAACAGGCAAGGGGACTGTTGTCCTTCATGGTTCTGAGTTCCTGGTATTAAAGTTGAAGGAAAAAGTTTAAGCATTAGATTAACATGTCAATTTTACCTGCATAGCAGCAATTTGCTGGCAACAGGTCACAAGTGTTCCCCGGGGGGGAGATGTCTTGTTCAATATCTTTACTGATGACCTCGATGAGGACATTGAGTGCACCATCAGTAATTTTACAAATGACACCAAGTTTGGAGGAAGTGTCAATTTGCCTGGGGAAACAAAGCCTACAGAGGGATCTGGACAGGCTGGATAGCTTGGCTGAGGCCAATGAGATGAGGTTCAACAAGACCAAGTGCTGGGTCCTGTACTTTGGCCATAACAACACCAGGCAATGCTACAGGCTTGGGGCAGAGTGGCTGAAAGACTGCCAAGAGGAAATGGACCTGGGAGTACTGGTTAATGCTTGGATGAATATGAGCCAGCAGTGTGCCCAGGTAGCCAAGAAGGCCAATGGCATCCTGGCTTTTATCAGAATTAGTGCTGCCAGAAGGAGTAGGGAAGTGATCATAACCTCTGTACTCAACCCTGGTGACGCCGTACCTTGAGTACTGTTGTCAGGTTTGGGACCCTAACTAAAGGAAAAACACTGAGACCCTGCAGTGTGTTCAGAGAAGGGCAAATTAAACTGGTCAGGGGTCTGGAAGAATCTTATGAGTGGCTGAGAGAGCTGGGATTGTTCAGTGTTCAAGAAAATTAGATGGCTGTGCTGAGGGAGACAGTTTTAGTGGGAAATACTGGAAATAGGTGGAAGATTGGATGATGGTTGGATGATCTTCAAGGTCTTGTCCAGCCTTGGTGATTCTGTGATGTGACTGTCACCTGCAGAGCAGATAATTCTTTAAAGATAGGAAATTTCATAAAATATCTATGACCAAGTAAACAAATTAAATTTTGCAAATGGGCCCATAGTTGCTAAGAGAGGTGTCTACGCAGAGGTCCTACAACTCTTAGCAGTAGGTCAAGAAAGCACAGCAGATCTCAAGCAGATATTACTCCCATTAAAACTCTGCTGGGGGAAGAAAAAACAGCAAAAAAAAAACAGCTAGTGTCTAAGCAACTACTTAGTCTTAGAAAATGGGGAAAGCAAATTTTCCATTTCCTCTTTAGAAGGGAAAAAAGTTGAGACATCAGTGACTGGAAAATATGCAATCAGTTTGGAGCAGGGTTGACAAATCCATTAAGTACATTATGAATGGGCTCTAAGTCTTATGAATTTGAAAGCTGATTTTCAGTTGTGTAAGAGCCAATATTTAAACATTAGATACTAAGGTGTAGAGAAGAAAGGTTAACCTTTTCCAGGCCCAAAAAGTAACTTGGGTGATGTCTCATTTAAGTGTGAAATATGACTTACAACAGGTACAAGAAAAAGATAAGACACTGACACATTTACATCGAAGTAATGATTAGCTTATGTGCTGTCAAACTGCAGATAAGGTAATTATTTGTTACCATGCAGCACTGAGCAATTATGCAAGAAAACTTGCATTATCTCAAGGCAATCATTCATCTATCTGAAAAGAGTTGTGTTTTTATTTCATTTTTTAAATCAAACAAATATACATAGTCTTTGCTGAATTCTCATGAAGTCTTGCTTCTTTCTAACCACTCTATCATGGGAAAAGGGAAAGGTCATTGTAACTGCAGCAACAGAAAGCATTTTGGTTAACTAGTTGAAATTCCTAACAGGACAAAAAATAGTGCTGACTTGTACCTGTAAAAACACCCATTTTCTGCTCTTCACAGCAGAAATGGTTTCTGCATGCTGGCACCCCTGTAAGTTCTCCTTGCATGTTTGCCATGGGAACTACACTGATCACACTTGCTCTGAAGATTATTTATACTCCACAAGACAAAACTACCAGTATATTTTAGTTTAAATTACAGATAATAATTTATCATATTTTACTTTTTCAGTGGTGAGTTCTTCAGAGAAAATTCAATATTGGTGTGTTAAAAAAATTCCTTTCACATTTAAATTCAACTCTTTCTAAAGGTTATTAGCATTAAGACTGGCACAAAAGCTTTAAATCAAATATTCAATTATTAGAAATGAAAAAGTATTTGTTAAATAGTGAAATATCAATTGAAACAAAAGTAGGAAATTCACATTTTGGGAAGAAATATATGGTGCAACCGTTTAATATGGATATTCTAAAACGTATATAAAAGTCACTGTGGATTTTTTAAAGGTAGAAGCATGAAGCCATAAATATCCACAGAATCTTAAAGGAGTTTTGCTTTTAAAGAGTTGCCAGTAAACAGCTTTAGAATATAGTAAAAGTATATACAGCTGTTCTAAGAAAACAGGATTGTGAATTTCTAAGTGATTCTCTGAAACAATGGTAAAAAAATAAAAAATAAAATAAAATGAAAATAAAAATATTTCTTGAAATCAAATTATAAATAAATAAATACATACATACATACATAAGTAAGTAAGTAAGTAGATGTGACAACAAAATCCAGTGCAAACTAAACCACAGCTTGCACCACTGCCAAGAGTACTCAAAGTTATACCAGCTTTCTTTCCTAAGAGTGGGGATAAATTCTACTGAGATATAATATATTCAGATGAGAATTAAATGATCTGGATACCTGCAAATTGGAATAAATCTTATTTTTTATTACCTTGCATGCTAAAATGCCATGTCCATATATGGACACTACAATTTATTACTGCAGCACAATCATGAGCCGAAACAAATATGAAGCTGCAAAAGTGCCTGCATAATTTCCTTTCTAGTTAAGGATGCTCTTCCTAATGGTACTCCACATCCTTAGCTCCAGCAGCTCCTAGCTCTCTAGCCCATATGCCAGAGGCAATAACCTTCAAAGGAGGTATTGAGGTTTACAGTGATACTTAGGGAGAGCTGCAGACAGGCTTTCACAGATGTGCAGAGGTGTGAACTGATCCTATTTGTTAAAACAGGTGTTAATGAAAAAAAATTAAAATTGGCATTAATTGTTTCACTGATTAGCACCATAGGGAGGGAAATTAAAAAAAAAAAAAAAAGGTACAGGGTAGAGACAGGGTAGAGACAGGGTAGAGACAGGGTAGAGAGGGGAAAGGGATACTTCTCTCATGGGCTGCTGGAGGTGGGAATAAATTATGAAAAGCTTCTCACATGAAAATTAGAGTCCTATATGTCTTCACCCAAGACAGATGAGAGAGGAATAAACATAGTATTATGGAAATGCCTTTTAACTGCATTGTGATAAGACAAAAAGAAACAATGAAACAGTCTTGGAAGAAAAATGATCTCTTACTTTGTATTTACCATATGCTGCACAGAAAACTATACCTGTGTTAATACCAGAGGGTTAGAACCCAGTCATCATTCAAAAAGGGTGCAAACAAAGCAAAAACACGCTTGGCACACCTTATTTCTGCACTAAGTTGAATCCTGTTGAATTTTGTTATTTCAGGTCTATGATAATTTAATACTGCTTGCTCCCCATTTGCTTTTCTTGTGCTGCTTGCTCACGTGTGGGAGCACTAATGAAGCACAGTTCTCTGTTCTGGAGGAAGGGCTGGGACGGGCTTGTGCCACTGGACTCTCTGGGTCAGCAGATGACATACCATGCAATACCACAGGATATAGCAACACTAACTGCATTGGGTCATTAAGGCTGGAAAAGGTCACTAAGATCTCCCAGTCTGACTGCCAACCTAGCCCCCCAACACCATGCCCACTAACTACATCTTTCAGTCATACGGTTCTTGAACACCTCCAGCGACGGTGACACCACCACCTCCCTGGGCAGCCTATGCCTCACTGCTCTTTTGGAGACTTAATTCATCCTAGTATCAAACTTGAACCTTCGCTGGTGCAACTTGATGCCATTCCCTCTCTTTCTACCTCTCTGCTGGAGCTCATGATAGAAAATTCCTAATTTTCTCCTATACTGCTTGTGCAGTCTATGGAAACAGTATTAAACTTAATTTCCTTCTAAACAGTATTCATTCCAGTTGGTTAGCATGTTAATTGTTATTTTGAAGTACTTCTAGTATATTTTAAATTCTCAACTACTGTATAACTGAATCCACCACTGTGTATTATTAACAGCAAAACTCCACTCCTTTAAGGCTTTGTTCTCTTCCTTATAATACAATAAGAACATTGCATAATCGTATAAACTTTGTCTTATTTATTACTGGTTACTTTTTTGTTGTTGTTGTTGAAGGCAATTTTTGCAGTAATTTCATCCTAACAGCAATAATATTCTTAGATAAAATTACTCAGTTCCTTTAAAACAATGTGTGGTAAATTGCTAATTGCAGTCAATTAAACCATACAATATGAACTGGTTTTATGCTGCTCAGTTTCATCAACCATAATAAATGAGTAGTACATGCTATGAAACAAGCAAATATATACAAACTTTTAAGAACAACATACCATCTGTACAATTGTAAAGAGTCTGTAAAACTAAAAACACATTCTCACACCTGTTAACTGTTGTATAAGTCTTTACAGCGATGATGACAGCAGTACCAATTTCAGCTATATTGTTTAATATTTTTTCCATTCCCTTTTGGAGAGTTAATTTTATTTTATGTTAAAAAGAAATAAGACGTAAGATTTCCACTTCTTCATCTATAAAACAGAACCCACAACTCCAGTGTCCCTGCCTCTTTGTAGAGCAAGGAGAAAACAGATGGTGCCTTTTCCAGCAATAAGCCAGGTAATCCGTATTCCCTTCAAGAGATGCTAGCCTTGTACTTTCAGTGTTTCCTTTTATCTAGCAAGTTAGCTGCAATATCATCCATTTTTAACACCAATTCTCCAGACAATTAACCACTAATATTTGGCTTACTTCTTTGTGAATTAGATGCAAATTTAGATGGTTTAATGTGTCTTGTGCAACTCAGCACTACACCACTGCTGGGAGTTTTCTAAAGAACATCTGAGCACTGTATCTGATTCATCTTCGCCTTGCACATAGAAGTATAAGCTTTAAAGAAAGACTTTGAAAGATTTTACCATTTTGTAAAAGAAAACAGAAGACAATGGACTAATCAAGTAAGATCAGTATATAACTGATAGAAACAATAAAGAGCAACAGTAATGAATCACTCATGCATCTATGTCAACTGATTGTACTGAGAGCCTTTTCATTAATAGCATGACTTTTACAGCATGTCAATAAATGAATGCGATATACAGGTTTTCATGAAGAGTAATAAGTGCTTCTAACAAGCAGCTCTGTAATGGTCATTTGCTTTATAAACCGCCTGATTTGTGAAATGGAAGCAATACCAATTCATTTAGCTGGTCGGAAAGTGCATTCTCAAGAAGAGAAGACAGGAAGTTGTGTACACTTGAGAAAGTCTTGCACCTGTTGCTGCATGGAGACCACAGGGCAAGAAAATCTGTGGTGCACTCTGAGGAGGCTGCATTGCCATTGCCACCCATGAGGTTTCCTCAGTGAGACCAAGGCATGCAAAAGCAAGAGAAAGGGAAGAGGGCAAATGGTCTTTTCCTGCCTTTGAGCCAGGACATCTCACGCACACAGTGGAAATCCATAGTCAGGCAGGTTTTTCTGGGTGTCTGTGCACAGCCTAGTTCAGGGGCTGAGTGGTGCTACTGCACTCACTGCTTCTCACGCTGAACTTTGGAAAGGATTAGATTGTTCATAAGGTTAAAACCTTTAAAAGAGCAAAAAGTTTCAAAATACTTGCAAGGTGACCTTGCATGTTTTAATTATTTACAAACCTTATTTAATTGACTCAATTTGTTTCTATTTGTAAATGTGACAAAGATATAGTTCAGTCTGTGAAAATTATGATGCATACTGTATTTGTCCCATCAAATATTGTAAATCTATAATACTACTATGCACATAAAGAATATTTAAACAGAACTTTATTTTCTGATCAAAATCTAACTTCAAGCCCAGCTTTTTATTTGGCTATGTCAGTGCAATAATGGAATAAATATTTCCATAGAACAAGTAGCCCTACAGTTCAGAGGCAGATGGAAAAAAAATACGTGTAGATTTGCATTTATTTAACCATCAATAAAACCCAATGGTTTAGTTTTTTTGTTTTGTTTTGTTTTTCAGTCTGGAGCCGTACAGTGTTACCTTAATCATCAACAGAAAGGAAAAATCTATTAAACAAATGCTTCAAAAAAGCACTCAAAATGTAGATTTCAAAGTGCTGACTAAAGCTAATGCAAACCGCTATGCAAATAAAACAACTGAACCTTTGTTATTGATAGAGAGCACTCAGACAGACCCATGTTTCAGTAGCATACTAAACAGATTACAGCAACCAACAACACTCACAATTGGCATTCATTTAATTTTCAATTTTTTATAGAAGATGTGAAATTTCTATTACTTTTCAAAGAAGTATTAGAAAGAAGCTTACCAGTTACCACAAAGGCATTTTCCCTGGCACTTTTTTCTTATGTTCTGTTAGCTATTTCACACAAATGCATATTTTAAAAAGTCTTTATGATTACACTCTTGCACTCTAAAAATGCCACAATGGATGCTTCCTGTATAGATCACATAAGAGGCGATGGAAAGACTTTTATTGTCTCCTCACTTAAACTGGAGAGCCACATTAAAGAATGTTTTCTTTTGAGGTTGTTCCACACATAGCAGAGCTACATAAACTTTATAGTTTAAAGATAAAATAATAGTTACTTTTCAACCAGATCAATTTTCCAGTATAATTCACTTTTGGTTTCACAAACAATTAATGCAGAAAATGTCTCTCAGGATATCACTGCCTCTTCAAAAAATGCATACTGAATGCACAGCTTCATAATCAATGTAAATGCTCTTACAAGAAAGCGAGCTGTTCAGCTACACCCAGAACAAGTAGTGTGAGCCAACAGAAGCAGATCTGTAAGAGTAAACAGCTGGTCAAGGAAGATCTGCTCTCCTTATTTTGTACATTTAAAAAAAATACCTCACCACTTTTCAGCTGATAAGAGCTGCAAAACCACACTGGAGCACTACTACAGAACTGTTGACCTCATTTAGAGATTTTTTGTTGTGAAGCTGAGAAAACTGACAAAGTAACATGACACACCAGTGAGTTATGTCAAGCAGGTATTCCCATTATTACAGTGCTGGGTAAATGGGGGATCACTCTACCAACATGCACATCGAGAGAAGTGGCAACTACATATTGAAAAGTATAGACTATACATGTTCAATACATTCCAAGGACATGAGCAGACATTCCCCAAAATAACTAACATCTTTAGTGGTCTTGGGATGAAGGCTAATAGTCATTCTTGCTGTAAATTTCCAACCTTTTAAGGGGGGTAGTCCAAACCAGTTCTCACCAATGTTAAGTTGAGCTGAGGCATCTGTTTTGCCATCTTATCTGCAACAACAGGACATCTATTCTACTTTCGTATCTTCACTTGACAGCAAGTTTCATGGCCTCCACATTTTGTTCTTGAGCTTACATTTATGCAAGCCTCCCGTCCTTCAGCTTGTAACCACTCAAGTTTTGTGAAGGGCTGCTCTCACAATATGAAAAATCTGTTCTCATGATTTAGTTGTAACAATCCTGGGTAACTTCAACTGAATCAAAAGATAATTTTGAAAAGACAGAAAAAAAATTAAAATGAGTAGTTTCCTTAACGGATTGATTTATGCTAGTTAAAAAAAAAAGTTACAAATAAGGACTACAAGGTATTCAAGTGGGAACAGGCTGCCCAGAGAAGTGGGAGAATTCCCACTTCTTCCCACTGAAGATATTTAAGAAAAAAGGTGGACATAACAAAAAAGGACATGGTTTAGTAGGACAATGTTCTCAGTTGGACTTCATGATCTTGAAGATATTTTCCCATCTAAATGACTCTATGATACTAGGATTCAGACTTAATGATGCTTTTGTGAAGTTTTGTGAAATAACATAGTCAATCTGGAAAACAGCTTTAGAAAATACTAAAAGAACAGTGAGAAATTCCACTGTTATCAAATAAAACATGTTGTCATCATTCATGTGCAAACAAGGTTGAAAAAAATACACTCAGAAGACAGAAAATTAATGTTATGATCATGTCATCATGCCTCTTCAAACTTACGTGGTTCATGTGGAGGGAGACATTGGTTTAAGGACAATTCAAAAGACTTGCAGGATTTTTACACTGCTAAATGATATTTGAAAACGTTTTTAATAAGACTTTGAAGTGATCAGAATAAAGTTTTAAGAAATTCAATCTTTTTATTCAAGTATTAAGTAGTAGATATATCAAGTAACCAACCATGACTCACTCAGTGTTTGTTATTGTGATGCAGAAAATGTTAAGATTTCATTCACAGAAGTATTGAATTTTTGAGTTCTGAAGATGTTTATTTGCTGCTGTATGCACATTAAATTAGTTTATTTCCCAGAGGTACTCGATACTTACTGTATTTTCCATTATTTATTAGTGTTTGTTTCATTTTTTAAGATTCTGGAAGATATTTGCTGTTGGTATTTTAGGAATAATAATTCAGTAGCATGCCCCTATTCTCTATTTGCTTAAACAATCATTTTTAACGGCTGCAACATTTGAGTACAGTGATATTTAGAATATCACATAAGAGGCAGAGAAATGAAGAGGAAGGAAGAAATGCTATAATCAACATCATCTGTCTGTTTAGAACTATCTACTACTTCAGCGTTGCCCAGATGCCTGCTCTACCACCTATAAAAAACCATCCTGCCTGCTGAGAGCCTCATCCACAGCTCTGCAAGCTTACAAGCTGCTCCACTTATAACAAAACTCCATGCATCACTGGCTGTTGATTTCCATCCCTACACCATGCCTTTTCTAAATAGCTGCTTCCAAGTTTCTTCAAGTATATCATCCATTTTCCAAATCATCCTCAAAAGATCTAATTGGGCTGCATTTTCTTGAAGCTGAATCTCACCACGCTATCTTTGCTCATTTTTCTAATCTCCCTGCATGCCTAGTGTCAGTTCTCTTAACTTTCAAACATTTCTATCCCCATAGAATATAGTATCACATACCAGTTTTATTAGCATGTTGTTAACACCCTTTCCTTGACCATTAATAAAGACATTAAAAATGACTGGTTCTAGCAGTGATCCTTGTACATGACAGCCTTTGTCTGCAGACTTTCAGACAGATTTTAATCCACATTACAGTGTTCTTATTCAAGCCAATTTGAATTCATTTTGCAAGTAAGATTTTGCAAAGCAGTGGAAAACTTGTTACAAAACAAAATGACTACACTAATCCCTACTTTCACATTTT
This sequence comes from Perdix hodgsoniae, assembly GCA_035772895.1. Lineage (NCBI taxonomy): Eukaryota > Metazoa > Chordata > Aves > Galliformes > Phasianidae > Perdix > Perdix hodgsoniae. The sequence goes on from JAPSGF010000071.1 coordinate 1,441,789, forward strand.
ATTTTTGAATCTATTAGAACAGAGTTCTTTATTGGCCACATTCACAGATAACTATATCCTATATAGTTGTATCTTTTAGATAGAATATAAAAATTCTATATGTATATGAAAAAAATGAATACTTATAAGAAAAATATAGAAAAATGGAAACTAATGCTACACCTGTTCAAGCTAGAATCAATCCTTTATCAGTGATAAGAGGAATAAAAAGAAGGAATTTGATCAGAACAAAAGCAATAATGTTCAATTTTCCAGAAAGAAAAATGGCAGAGCAACAAAAGTTTTCTCTACGTTGCAGTATACAGCTGCTGGAGAGAGTGAGCCTCTGGCCAGAAGTCCTATGGTATAGGGTAGCTAATGGAGTCTATGTGGCTAAGTCCAGGTTGTATCTCCTGAGAAGATTAGCAGCATTGTTCCTACACAGCACTTGGGCTCCCATGATGCTGGGATTCAGGGATTTCATGTTTTATTAATTTTTTTCTCCCTCCAGCCCATGCTCTGTTTAAGGTAATATTGTGAATGTATCTAATTCAAGGAAAATATAATGGCTTCAGCAGAGAAGCTTAGTACCCATGGGATACGTACCCCCGAAGACAACTCAGCACAGATATTATCACTTGAAACTTTATTTACACTGTTTTTGGCACTACCTAATTGCTGTAATTCCAGAATAAATTTTCCAGAATAAATAAATAAAATATCATTCATGTGAAATGAAAAATCAAGAGCCCATCAGCAAATATTGGATAAATGGAGAACTAGAACTTGAGTTCTGATAATACCTAGAGTAAATCACACCTTCTGTGAAACAGAATCACAGAAACAATATAGTAGAACATACTAAGTACAGAGGTTAGTAAAAGACAGATACCAGCTGATCACGCAACTCCACCTCCCTCATATTTGAAACCTGTTTGGTATTTCTGGGTAAAGTGGATGAAGACTTGCAATTATATATATATATATTTTTATTGCTGTAATTTATAATTTTATTTAGTGCTTCTATACTATCAGTTGTATCCATTCACATTTGTATATGCATTTCCTGTTATATATTCCTACTGAGAATATTTTTATTTCAGTGCTCTTTGGGAATACTGTTTTTTTCTTCATTCCTAGCTCCTTCTACTCCCTCTCCTTCCTAAGGTGTTCTCTGACAGCATACTCCAATCTTATGTTGCTTATAGTGCCAAATGCTATTCAGACCTTGTGATCCTGCCTTGTCTGTTTAGACAGACAAGCAAAACTTGCAAGGAATAGATAAAATCAGCAGTGGTGTGCTAGGACCGTACACAGTCCCCAAAGCCTTGTTCTCCACAAATCTGTTGGGCCTGATCTTTGAGTCACACCTGAAATAAGGTGTTTCTGTGGGCTGAGAGGTGAGAAGAACAGGATATTCTGAATCTTGGAGATTGTTACTCTCCATGACTACAGCTACACATGCCTTTTGCACTCTCCAAAATGGAAGAAATAAGTTAGCCACTCTTTTTTGTTGTTGTTGTTGCTCTTTGGCACTAGGTTACAGGGAATCAAATTCATACACAGTGCTATGTCTTCCTCTAAAAAATGAAGTTGTTCAGAAACTTCATTTTTAATATTTACTTTTATTCTTCATTTCTCAGGTTACTCTGCATCAGAAGTATACTGTTGTATGTTTTCTAAGGACAAATATAACATGATAGAACTAATGATCTGTAACTCACACTCAATAAACATTTTTTTTTTTTTTTTTAACATAGGTCTCACATTCAAATTTCAGGGATTTTTGTCTAGTAACTTATGTAGGTACAAGCTCCTTAAAGTGTCCTTTGGGGACATCTGTCTTCCCAATTTCATCATTTCGAGTGAATATGATACTACCATCCCCAGGTAAAAGTCATGATGCAATTTTATCAGACAGTTGCTGTACTTTGTGCAGCGTGGGTGTGAGAGCTAATTTTGTCCTTAGATTCAGAGGCTTCATTAACAGTCTTAACACATTCACTGCAGCTTCCTAAATCCTTTCAGGCTTTAACACTTAAGCTACTGCAGGGGAAAAAAAAAGTTCATGTACAGAAAAGGCTATTTCTCTAGCTCAAATGAAACAGATACTTTAGATAATGCTAAGTGCCACAATACAGCTATAACATACCAGTGAAATGAAATTTATGATAAATTAATCATAGCTATCAAAGGCTGTAAAATACATTTTGGATGTTATAAAATAAGTGAAACCCTAAACTGAAATGCACAGAGTGGAAATTAGGTTTCAATTTTATGCAGGCATATGGAATTTGTGGTAATGCATAACGTGACACTTTGCTGTTATGTTATAAATTATATTCAAAGAATCTCCTCACATGACAACATACTGCTCATGACAGTTGATAACTAAAATATATTTTTAAAAAAACAAAAACAAAAACCTTTTGCCTTCCATCAAACATGGGCCTTTTGTTCCAGCTTTAAGCTGCTTTATATAGTAAGGTAAATTTTAGTTACTTTCTAAAAAAATTAAATCTGAAACTCTTATTAATACTCCTTTTCTAGAATCTCAGTTACAAGACATGAGTCTTACAAAGCTTTTGTACATGAGAATGTTTTCATCAATTGATAATGTGTAGGAAAACTTGTATGTTTGTTGTCTTTTTTCTTAAAAAATATCTGTGACAAAATTGATAATACAGAAGACCAAATTCCTACCTGCTACTGTAAGTCATGTACATTAAAATTCTGCATTTAAATTATACAGAATCCAGCTCCATTTCATATTAATGTGAGTAGTTATAGCTACCGTTGCAACTTCTGCAATAAGGAAAAATGGATATTGCCTGTTTATTTCTATTTCTTTCCATGCTCAGTAAGCCTAAGCCTGTTTTTGATTTTGACTTTATGATTGAAATAATTTAAGAAATTTTCAGTTGTGAATTTAATTCCAAGTACAGTTGCTCGACAACATTACCTCCAGTATCTGCAAAATACTTTGAACTCTAACATTCTTTTCAGTGGTAGCGAGGTATAGTTGGAATAAGAATAAATTTTGTACTCCCCAGTCAAGCATTATTCTGGCCTTCCTGAACAGTTACTCCTGCTGCTTTCAGGCTGCTACAGAAGCTGTTTATAGAACAAAGGGACTCAAACTGAAGAACTGAGGTCATTAATTAGATTAGTTTGCACATGAAAAAATATAATAATTTCCATTATATATTTAAAATTCTCTAGAAACTCTCACATTTGTTGGATGTTGCAGCACTTAAAAGCAATTCAACATGAAACCTAACCTGTATCAAAAACTAAAGATTCTTACAGTAGAATCACAACAGTGTCGGTGCCATATTGATGTTGGAGAGGGTCCAGAGGAGAGCTACAAAGATGATCAGAGGGCTGGAGCACCCTCCCTAGGAGGACAGGCTGAGGGAGCTGGGCTTGTTCAGCCTGGAAAAAAGAAGGATGCAGGGTGACTTCATTGCAGTACCTAAAGGGAGCCTACAAAATGGAGGGGAATCAACTCTTTGAAAGGGTAGATAACAGCAGGACAAGGGGAAATGGTTTTAAATTGAGGGAGGTAAGATTTAGGTTGGATGTCAGGGGGAAGTTCTTTACAGAGTGGTGAGGTGCTGGAACAGGCTGTCATAGGAGGCCCCATTCATAGAGATGTTCAAAGCCAGATTGGATGGGGCCCTGGGCAACCTGGTCTAGTATTGAATGTGAAGGTTGGTGGCCCTGCCTGTGGCAAAAGGGTTGGAGATTCATGATCCTTGAGGTCCCTTCCAACCCAGGCCATTCTGTGATTTTGCGATGCCAAATTTACTGTTCAAATTAGTAAGAACAAATTTGTCCTCTTGTGCAAACTGTGCTGAAAAAATAGTTAGAAGACAACCTGAAGGAACAGAATAAAGGACAACAAATAGCACATTCACATTCTCTTTTTCATTAAATAAATAGAAATATGCTGAAACAAAGGAGAGAAGGGAGACAAGAGAAACTGAGATTAATTTCTCATGACCTTTAAAAGCAAATCTGCTTGGAGTGAAATCTGCACTGGAGAAAAGATGTTTAAGCTTCCTGCTAACCATAAGGATTTATGAATCATTATACTTTCATCATCTGTTGACCTCTATGTTGAAGGAAGTTCTATGCTAACTGCTTGTCCTGCAAGGTTGGAGAAATACTGCTGTCCTCCCTGAGAACCAGATACCTGGAAGGATTATCTGTTGTATATAACCCAGCAGTTCTAGGTATGTAACTCTAGCTCATCTATGGGATTTTTATTTCACTGACAGCAGATTTCAACTCAGGAAACAGGTTTTCACATAGTCACAATCAGCTAAAATGTTCTAAGTGTTGTTGCTTTTTTTCTGGGTCCTGGGTTTACTTTTATGTTACTTTCTAATTTTCCTCATTAGACAACTGATACAGAAGGAGGTAGTTTAAGACCTGAATTGCTGTGGGTGAAGGCTGACAATTGTACTAACATGAACTTAATTTGTGAAATGATTTTGAAGATAATCTTTGTTTAAATAGATTAACATTCCAAATGTATGCGATATGGAAATATTTTTTGAATTGATCATATAAACTCTTCCCCACATTCATTGACCTTTTTTTTGAGACAGTTTTATCTCTAGCCAGGAATAAATACGAGTGTGGTTGTAATAATGTGTTTTGAGATTATGTTCTGACTTTTATTTCACAGAGAAGAAAAATTTAAGAAATGTGTATCCATCAGATATACTACCTCTTCTGGAAAAGCAGCTTGTAAGACATCCAGTCCTCTGCTTTTTATTACTGGATGGCAAGATCTTCTTTAAGGCCTCTTTTTTCAAATTTTGAAAGGAGTTTCTAATGCTTCTTCCTGATCTATAAGCATTTTAAATCATTTGCCATCTCATGTGGTCTCTGAAAAATGGAAGGTTTAGATAACAGTAGGAGGAAAAGCTACATATAACGACTCTGAGAGACTTCTCTTACTCAAAAATACTATGAACAAAAGAATCACATAGCTATAAGCTATGATGTTTGCAGGTAACTTCCTTAGGTAACTTTTATGAAGAGCTAAGCAAAGCATGACAAGTGAGTAGCCAAGTAACCAGTTTGCAGTGAGAGCTTCTGATTCCTCACAAATCAGTGAAGGATAGTGGTCTATCAGTAGATGTAATGCATTTGTGAGTAAACTAACCTGGTTTACTCTGGCTTTCAGTGAAAGACTAGAAAAAAAAAAAAAATCACTATACAGGGTTGAGTCTTTCTGCATGATACCAACAGACTTCAGTTACTGAAAAGACATTAATTTGAAGCCACAATGACTCTGCAAGCACAAACACTAAGTACATGGATTCAGGGTTTTCTTTCTCTATAAAGGAGAGCTTTAGACAGATATGGTGGATCAAAAAGTCAGAGCTCAGTAATGCAGAAATCCACAGATCCTGGTATGAACTTCATTTATAGACTTTGTGACCTGTATCACTGGGAAACTGCAAGTCTAACTCAGCAATCATGTTGCTATCTTAATGTCTACATATGCAAACAGTTAACTAGGCTCACACTGATTTATCAAAATCCAGCATGATAAGGAGGAAATACACTGATATAGTCACATTTCTGACTGAAATAAAAAGGGTGAAATCTATGAAAGACAAAAGTGAAAATGAGGCAGATGCAGATGGGAAAATGGAGCTTTGGGGGAATATCTAGTTTTTGGAAAATCATGGGACTAAAGAGCAGGAAGTAGTAACTGTTGGATAAAGGATGCAGCAATTTGTATTTTGAAAATACTTGCAGAGCCAAAGATGAAAAATAAATTTCAGGAAGTGATTAACATTAGCTGACATACTAGGGGTGGGGATGGAGAATTTAAGAAAGGAAGAAATTTAAAAAAATAATAACAAATATAATATTCTGAAGAAAAATAATGATTTGGTGAAATGGTCCCACTGTGACACAGGTTCAGATTTCTGATCTCAATTTTAGTAATATAGCCTCTGTTTACCAGTAGATTTATCAGGAAAAATCTGCTGTCCCTTAAGAATTGCATGTTTGATTCCACAAAATACACACTGATCTGGCACGAGTAAAGGTGAGTCCATTTTGTTCTCTTTGCATGGACTTTCCTTACCTGCCAGCTGGTGAGAGACTTCCCTGTCTTTTTAATGTGTACATCCCTTATAAGCACCAAGTCAAGTTGGACGACTTTCTACCATTTCTCTTCTTTTCTGGCAGAAGATAAAGAATGTTTGTCAGCTCTTCTCAGAAGCTCAGCAATATTGAGGGCAAAAGCAATATTTCTTTCTCTTACTTGCAGAGAAAAGTCTTCAGTTTAAAGCTTTGTAGCAAAGGGGCAATGAGACTGGTTCCACTCTCACTGAACTCTTCAAATAGAAAGTGCAAAACACTTTGAAATGAAAAGTGCTAAGGAATCATAAAACATTATGGAATGAAATTCCCCTTCAGAGGGGCATTACATATGAAGGCAGATGTTTTACTGGCTCATCTTTCAGAAAATGTACTTAGCTCACTCAGTGTTTGCAATAACTAGTGTCAAGCACTTCCACGACTAAAACTGAGTCAACATATGCAGGAACAAAACTGAACAATCAATAGGAATTTATCTTCTAGGGATGTTGGCACATCAGAAGAAGAAAAGAACAGCAAATACCTTAGGAAGCAATCATGATATCCAGGATAATTAAATTTAATATAAGATTAAATAATGTTAAAATAATGAAGGTCCAACCAAGACAGTAGAGATTTTTAAAAAGATAATAAATCTATACTAACTGTAAAGAAAAATGACAGGCAAACTAAGGAATATTTTTCAAGGGAAAGATTTTAGAGAAAATTGAAAGCAAGCAAATATTAAAGCTATGATATAGCCACAGGTTTATCCATACATCATGGAAAGAGAAACTCAATGTCATGAAGTGACCTCATACTGAAAATCGGATCTGAAATGCTTGCATGAAACAAAAAGTGTGGCCTGACCACTAGAACACACATCTATCTTTTAAACATGAGAAGATGCAGAACTGGACACAGGATTAATAGACTGAAAAACACAATTCTCTTTACCAGATCCATAGATAAAAGCACACCCTACTTTATCAGCATACAAGGCAAAGAGTGGCACTCCACAACTGTAAGTTAAAGCGTAATTCCTATACTAGACCTGATGCAACACAGCAGACATCCTATCCTTGACATTGAGTTTGTGCACCCCAAAAGCAATAAATATTACAATTAAACTATATCAAAGCAGTGATGAATGTATATTTAGAGGTTGGATAAAATTAATCATTTTGGTGCAACTGTGCTAATAATTATTTAGGAGAGGATGAACAACTGAAAGAACAAAATTGAACCTGACAAAAAAATGAAAATAAATAAACCTCAAGAAATATGAAGAGGGATTACTATAATTAGCTAACTAAAAATCCTCAGTTTTCTATTAAAATTTGAGAAATAAGGAGAGGCAATTCAATTTGATCAGTACAGCTCTATTCAGAAAGGGAGAACTCCTTGAGAGCAGCCCTACGGAGAAGGACTTTGAGGTTCTGGTGGATGAAAAGCTGGACATGAGCCAGCAGTGTGCAACTGTAGCCTGGAATGCCAACTGTACCCTGGGCTTCATCAAAAAAGGGGGAGGCCAGCATGGAGGTGACTTCATCCCCCTACTCTGCCCTTGTGAGGCCCCATCTGCAGCATTGTTTCCAGGCATGGGGTCTCCTTTACACTGTGGTCTTCTGATACTTGAAGGGTGCTTACCAGCAGGGGGCTTACCAAAATTTTACATGGTCTGATAGTGATAGCACAAGGAGGAATGGCTTTAAACTAAAAGAAAGGAGACTGAGATTACATGATAGAAGAAATTCTTTACTCAGTGGAAGGTGAGGCACTGGCACTGGCTGCCCAAATAAGCTGCAGATGCCCCATCCCTGGAGGCACTCAGGCAGCCTGATCTAGTGGGGGACAGCCCTGTCCATGGCAGGGGTTTGGGACTGGGTGTGCTTTGAGATCCCATCCCATTCTATGATGATCGTATAAGAATGACACATGAGGCAAAATAGCACTTAGTAAATTGAAGACGAGAAATTTTTACAGTCAAGTTATATCTCAAACATTAAACAGCTCCTCTTAGTGAAATTATTCCTAAAACTTTAGTTACATTAATTGCAAACTCAATAGCTGTTATCTGACATCTAAATCTCATTATATTTATTTTTAACCACTGTGAATTTATTACACTATGAAAGCAATCCTTTTACATTCCCAAACTGACATAAGTGAGCTTCAATTTGAATTTATATGCACTTTCTACATACTTCAGAAGAAAAAATAATAATTAAAAAAATAAAAAATAAATCAGTGATAATACTATCTATGCTGGTTTCTCTGAGAAAAATGCCATAATCCATCCAGGAATGTGAAGATGACTCCTAACATATATCCAATTAATTCTATGTATTACCAATATTTGTAAAATTGTATAATCCCCCTCTATTGAATAATTTGATCTGTTACAACAAATATTTTTAAAACCTCTAGAAACCTGGTTAATGTTAGCAGATATGCTACAATATTTCAGTGAGAAATCCAGTGAGCTAGTCATGCTCCAGAACAAAGCATTCAGAAAGCATAATGCTATTATATAGTCCAGTTCCCAGTGTTTCACTCATCAAAACACTGTACACGTAAAATTTATCATTTCAAACAACATCTAAGAATCCTGAAAATAGGGAAAGATGAAGGCTGATGCAACAAACTTGGTTCTAGGTATATATCTCAAAAAAGTAGCACTAGAAAGAAATAGTAACACAAATAGAAAAACATACAGTCTCTGATCTTGTAATGTTGAGGTCATGACCATTCATTCACTATTGCTGACTGGCTGTGTATTATGAACACCACTACTGTCACACACTATTTCAGAGTAGAAAGGTCTTAACTGAGAGATCACATTTTACCACTTAAAAACCTGAGTTTTCGTCAATCCTTTGATTGCATGGTAGCAAAGATTTTCTTTAAAGATAGCTCCAAAAGAGCTTAAAAAAGAACTCTTTATAACAAGGAGTCTTTTATAAACAAAGCTAAGTAATTTATGCTAATGCAAGAGTGAACAGGTATGGTTTACATCTTAGCTTCAGTCTGAATTTTCTTGGTACCTTGGCTTGATCTGATTATTCATAATTTTTTGAGCAGTGAAAAAAGACTTTTCAAAATGTTGTATGTGATAAAACTATCTAACTACATGGCAGTTCCAAAAGAGATCTGCTTGTGACAGTTTTTAGACAAGCCTGAAATCAAGCTGCCATTTCATGCATCATGTTAGTTCCTCACATCTCTTTTTGCCTCTTCCCAGTCCTCACCAACAGGAAAATCAGAAAGACCTTCACATGAATGGGCCTAGTCATCGTCATATCAACAATATTTTCAGCAAACATACAGTGGAACATTATCAGGCATACTTATTTTTCTTAGTACAATCTTGCAGTCAATGTATATCTTTGCTATTCATTAATTATATAGATCATTCTACACATTACATACTCGTAACAAGCCATTTTTAGATGTTTAAAGGTGAAAATATTTTTTGTGTATACAAAAACAAAAAATAAAAAACTCCTTGAACTTGAAAATCAATAACGGCTAGAAATGTAGGATCAATGTAGGAGCACTAAGTGCATAAAGGCACTAAAAAGAAATACATACAGTCAACTTCAAAACTGCTGAAGCAGCCTATTGCACAAAGAATACAATAAAAGTACTGTAAATTTACTGCAGTAACTTTCTGATGCTAATGTCTTTTTACGTTAATCCTTACTGTAAGTCTACTAAATGCATTAATTAGAGTAACACCATTGGCTATATGTAAGGATATTCTTATCAATGTAATCTCATTTGGAAATGTAAGTGAATGCAGTACAGACAAATAGTCCTTCAATGGAGAAGCAAATCATCTGAAGCACCTCCCTCTGGTTTTGTTTGATATGCAAATTTTCAGACAAGGTTTGCCTCAGTTATAACTTTATATCTCAATATCCTGTCAGTACAATTAAAATAAATTATCATGCTCTCTGTTGCTGTAAACATGGAGAGATGAATTTTGCTCAGCCTGATATGTTATTACAATGTACTTAGAGTACATCATCTACTCGGGGGCAACAGAAATTTTGCCAATTATTTAAATATATATATATTTCAGCCACTTTAGTTGGTTTATTTTAAACTTTTTTTGGAATTGCAATAATCCAGATTTCAGTATTTTCAGATTTAGAAAGTTTAAACACGTGTTCTGCACCAAGGTATATAACTGCAGCTCTTAATAAATCCAACTTGCTTAAAAAGTAAAATTCATTATCATCCATAGTGTGTCATTAACTTCTTACCAGACAGGATGGTATTCGCTTCTGTGTAGCATCTTTCTCTCAAAACATGGCCTTTTCAAATGCTGAACATCTTCACTGTGTTTCTATTGAGCCATTTCGCAATAGCCCCATTTCAGAACAAAACACTCCTATCACAGGGTAGCTGACACTGGTGAGAGTTAGATGACCTTGGTGCTGCTGCTACATTTGTAATTCTTCAGCACAATTACCTCATGATAATGTTTTTTTTTGTCAGAGAATACTGTAACACAATGAGAACTAGATTTTTTTTTTTTTTTTTTCTCCTGTGAAAGAGGAGATATGCTTTGACTGGTACACAGAAACATTCATATACAGGTCACTGAATAACAAGGGAATTGACAATTACTCGGTAATAAAAAAAAATAAAAATAAAAGTAAAAAATACGTACCGTAGATATTTATATAGCTCTGTACTTGACACATAATGACCTCTAGGCTGATTATAGTAAGTAATATTTGTAAAAAGGATATTTTAGTGACTGCCAACTCTTGCAATATGTTACATGTTACAATAGCACACAAAAATCATTACTTTCAAATCATACACCAGTTAAAAAGTGGCCCAGCATAATACAGCAGTAACTGTAATTGCTCTGTGTATACAAAAAGGAAAAAATAGTAAAAAAAATAAATTGAAGGTTTGAAGCAGAAAATTTACATTGCAGGTTTCACAAATTATTAGTACAGAGGAAAAAGTTGCATGCTTACGTATACACACATATATAATACAGTATTATATGAGGTATAGATATATTGTACTATATAACTATGATATATATTATATATAATCGCATGAGTTCAGGCTTTTCTTCACAGTCATAAACACAACCATCACAATGACAATAAACAACAAGCAGCAGAACAAATATCACAGCAATGAAACTGTCCCTCCTCTTTGGAGTCTCCTATAAGATACATCAGAGAAAATAATTCTAAATGCTAGACATCTAAAGAAGGCCGCAGCTAGTAGCATTAATATATTGTCTTATTTTTATGATTTAGAATATATTGTTCCATAGAATTTGGAAACAATCTAAAAGTAAGTGAGCTCTAACATGGACTAGATGAAGCACTGCTGTGACTGTGAGCAATTTGCCCAGCTTTTACTGATAGAATTGCCTACAGGCTTGAATTCCCTAAGAATTCTGGCAATCATCCAATCACTGAAAAGTTTAGGATCTACAAGTAATTTAAGTTGAAATTTCACAAGTCAACTGGTCCAAGTCTGTGTTCACAGTAGGGGCCACAGTAGTTACACTGGGAAATCAGAGCATCATATTTTGAGAGAAATCAAATTGCAGTGTTTCCTCTTACGAACAGACAATTATAGCCATCAGAGCATCCACTACAGACATTAAAAATGTAAGTGAAAGAAATATTTCACAATAAGATAATATCTGAAAACAACATTTAACATAAAAATCTTGAGATAGTAAAACATATCTCACAAGCATGATATGACACCAATCAACACTAAGGCATCCAAGTAAACATGACATAAACTTTACTGCATACATAAATGTATGAAAAATGATTAATGACTATACTTACAAACTAGAATTGGAGACAACAGCAGTTTCTATATCATCTTAGGCTTGCAATAGTGTCCAAGATTTAATGACACACTACTATTTTTCAAAAATCCATTTTCAATTTGTATTTTCAAAGTGCTCAAAAAAAAAAAAAATCTGAACAGTAATCAATATACATATTAAGTGCATTAGTTACTGTTGACTTTTTATCTGCATCAAAAACACAGTAAAATTGTGCATAAAAAATAATCAATACCATTATTTCTGATCCTATCTCAAGGAATAACTGCTAAATTACTTATAAAGAGCCAACTCATTCTTACAGAAAGGCTAACTGCTGAATTTAATGTGTGGAAATTGTAAAGCACAGATATTTGGAAATGTGCTTTGAAATTTAGGATCTTAAATAACATCTGAAACAACAGAGGACTTTGTCTTCCCAAAAATAAGTAGGGGAGAAAAAGTAGCAAAATATATATATACATATATAAAGAAAATAAAACATATATACAACCCTAAAGTCTGCTTTGAAATCTTATCATTCAGAAATCAAGAAAACACTGCATGACCTTGAGTAATACGAACTGTTACCTTCAGCTTAGGAAGAAAGAGGATTTTTCAGAATATGGAGTGGTGCTAATTGTTAACAAGACAGTAAGATCTAAGAATAATAAGTACTAGCAAACTATGTATCCTCAGGATATTTCATGTTTAAGTGGCACTGCTTTTAGTTTCTGAATCTTCAGCATTTCCTGACTTTTCTCCAAAGAACGCTGCCTAACAGCACAGACACCATATACCTCCTGAAATCCAATACAATCGCAGAAATTCAGAAAAAGTAAGAAACATACCGATTAAGAAACTCGATATTCTCTTACATTTCTCCATCTCTATGCCATTAAGATCTTGGTAATCAAGCTATCTGTATAAAACAAAACAGAGTAGTGGCCAATTCCTAAAACATAGCAACAATAAAGCAGATGGCTACCAAAAATCAGAGACACCTTAAAATAATACTGGTCTGTTCAGCAGGGTCATTCTTCTATTCTTCCATAGCCTTCCCTCATTCTTCTAGAACAAGAAGCGGTGGGTCACTGAAAACCCACAGTACTTCTGTCGAATCAGCAAAATGTTTATTTACATCCATAACTGCTTAATTTCTACCATAACAGAGCAAACAGATTTAAGAAGAAATTATTCTAGTTGTTTGAATGTGATGTTGATAAATACACCTTCCAAATTATACATTTCTTAGCCTTGGCCTTAGGTTTCACTATTTCCACAATAATCACTTTTCTCCAGAATTATTAATACAAATGTGAATAAGGGGAGGGGGGGGAGGGGAGGGTTCATTACATTAAGAACTTACACGATTAAACCTATTTTTCCTCATTACACAGTGAAACATAAAAACATTTAACTAAACTGTTGACATCATCATACATTCAGAAAAGTAGAATCCACTCTTTTTAAAGACTTCCAATTCAGGGAAGTAAAAAGAAGTTCTTCAAACTCTGAAAACATACTAAATTTCAACACTACCTAAAGTTTGCTTCTTCACTGCAAATGGATCAAAAGCCTTTTCACTTCATCTGCTGTAAGCTTTTGCTCTCATTATGCCGGTCTACCACTCCTTTCTTCCCAATTCTCTCCACTGATCAACATCTGAATGCTTATTTTTTATACCTTGGTATTACTAAGTTTATTTTAAAGCACTTAACTTCTAGTTTCTGAAACCCTGACAAATGTTTTTTTCCATAGGGTTTAAAACAAAATAAATTTTCTGCATAGGAAGGATACCACAAAGATTTGCACTAGACACTGTCCGTGTGTTAACAATTTCACAGATATGCAAGTCTCCTATTACTAGAGAACCTCACAACTCCTGTGCTTACAGTTTTGAATGATTTTATTTTCCTAACAAAAGGAAAAAAATAAGTAAAAAAAAAAAAAAAAAGTTTTAGAAATAAAAGCCAAGCTATTTTATCTTGTCCTTGTCCTTTATATAGCCCTTGCCACCTTACATTCAAGATTTTAATTAGTACTTAACTAGCTGGTATGAACATGGAGAAATGTCAGAATCAAGACCAAACTTAAGCCAAAAATGCTGATAAGGAGGACTGTTCTCAGCAGAAATGAAGCCAGCCTTTATCCTCCTATCAGCTATTTAGTATATAACATCCAATGTATATCTGGACATTCACTCTTGTGCTTTTATAGAAGGGGAAGAAATTCCTTATTCCTCTTTCCAATATCTTTCTTTCCAGAGAAGAAAAAAAGAGGGGATTATAGCAGAATGATAAATTGGACACGTGACGTGTGTCTTTCTTTGTCCTCATTAAAACTCTAAGTAAATATCAATTTGAAACTGGTGAAATTCTGCTATTACCTCTGCAATCATCACTGGGTAAGATAATGGATATAAGGGAAAAAGAATAAACAGTTCTTTAATCAAACAGAGCCAATAATTCTTCTTTCAGAATTAAAATCCAGTGAATGTGTCATCATATTATATATATATATATATATATGTGTATGTATGTATGTATATCACTTCATTTCCACAAAGCAAAAAAAGAGAGGTACACAGTGGATCCTAGAAACTCTTCTGATAGGTGACTCAGGTAAATAGAAAAGGAAATGATTGCATAAGTAAATAGAACATAAGGACCTATTAAGGATTTATTGCCTTTAAATTGTTATTAACCATGCCAAGTTATGTCATAACAAATCACCAGCTATACACAATATATTGCACTTAGTAGGTTCCCATAAAACCCTATTTCTGTTTATGTACATATACATAAACATATGCATTAAACCACTATTTCTCCCTTTTCTCAAAACTGAAAACAAAAAATACCACTATCACAAGGAAGTTCCTAATTTTAGTTAAAAATATCAAAGGTATTCATTCAATAGTGTATTTGGATTAAGAAATTAATACTTTCATAACTAGATGAAACTGCTTATTTTCTTTTGATAGTCCTGTTGAATGCTATGACACTGACATTCCTGGAAAGCAACATCTCTCTTGATCGTCAGGACAGTTAAAGTTTGGAAAATGGCAAGATTTCCTTCAAACTACTCCAAAATGCCTCAGCAACGTCCAGGAATGTTGGATTCTCCTTGACCTCCTGCAGAGGCTACTGAAACCAGTGCCAATTACTGTCAATTGTGTTAGCTTATTCTGCAGCATAGACACCTGCAGACCATGAAATGGAACAAGCTCACAATTGCTTTCACACAGGTCACCGTGCAGCCATCAGTTGGTAACAACTGTCATTCATTACCTACTGAAAACATAATCAGATTGACAGTACAGAGATGAAAGTCACTCCTTTACCATCATAATTAATCTGGTCGATCTAATGCTTCCACAGGAAAAAGTCAGTCCTTCCTCTTCCTCAGATATTCATATTTTTACCAAAATTCAAAATAAATAGCTTATAAGATACATGCCCATAATATATTAAACAATTAGAAAGACAAAGCAATTTGTCCCTGAAAATGAATTTTCTCAATTCACTTCTTCCTCCATAGTCAGTTGAAAGAGTATGCACATACATTGGGCAGGAGAAAAGGAGGGAATGAGAAGAAAGCTTAACTGATCTGGATGCTGGTAGAATAATGACTGCAAAAAGCTCTAAGTCAGATGCCCCCAACAGCTGCATCATACCATCAGCCTCTTTCTAGATGTATTAAGAGAGTTGTATGCTAGCCATCTCTGCTGATACTAGGTCCATAAACATGTAAACAGAGCAGCAATCTTTCTTTTCTAGGTGACTAGTCCTTAGCCAAACTGAGGAGGGAAAAAAAAATACAAAATGCCAAAGTCTTATGTGTATTCTGATTGGACTCATGTACAAATAAAAAATGCAGCAAATACAACAATAACACAACATTCTCCCAGGAAGAGAAGTTCTAAACGCCCTATGTTGTGCAAAATCTGCCAACATGCTGCTGAACTTTAGAGAACTGAACTTCAACAATTTCCTCTTACAATCTCCTTATATCAGAAAATTATATATATTTTTTCAGAGTCCGTGACTATATATATTTAACTATATAACTATATATACATATATATGTGTATAACTGTATCAATCTATATAAAGATAACTATCTATCTATATGTTTATTTATATATAACTTTATATAGCTATATCTATACATAATCTACTTATTTATATGTATATATATATATATATATATAGTTACAGACTCTTCAGGAATCACACAGTCATTAAGTAGAAAAACAGTCCAAATGATTATAAAGTTAAAAAGTGATACTGGTTGGTGGAAGTCATCTGCTAAGGCAACAAATGTACTTTTCAACCAATTCTCACCTTATACACAAATTTTAAAAGTTCACAAATCAAGAGGACTGAGAGGATTGTCAGAGGAATCTTCCCTCAAACAAAAGAGAGAGGATATTTTAGTAGAGAGAAACTGTTAGCATCAAGGTGTTAATTTTCTAACAATAGATTTTAATAACACACTCTGAAACTGCTAATTGTAGTTTGTCTCCCTCTAATAAAAACTAAAAAAGCACCTCAGTCGAAATTGGCCTTTTGCCCCTCCTTCAGGCAAAATGGAGCACAACACTTCTTTCTTTCTTTTCTGTACTTCAAAACTTTTTCCCCCCTCCTTTTTATCAAGACAAATGGTATTTCATTTCATTTCCAAATTCAGGTTTACTTTAAGATTATCAGACTCAAGGTCCTTATAAATAACAGATACATTATATTCAAACTTTACACCTTGTATCAAAATATGTTATATCTCAATGAAATCCATTAAAATGATAAAAAAGATAGTACTGCTTAAAAAAAAAAAAAAATGTGATTTTAAAAAAAAACAGTCAACTAAGTGATTCAAAGTAGTTTCATTTAAAGAAATCAAGAAGGGACAAATATTAAAACTCTGTGAAAAGAGATTTAATATTTGCTATTTGTTCACATTTGAATATTTGGAAGTCATGAATTTTTATGATGGTGCATAACCTTTGTCATTTTACTTCTTCACAATACAAAAGTAATTTCATTACCTGGATATCTTATCTAAACAGTACTACAGAGTTGCAGTTTTGTGACAGTCCCTGAAAATAAGCAATTGTTATTGAACAAATCTAGCATCACAATATTGCATAACGGATTAATGTACTGCTTTAATTTAACTTGTGTTCAGTTATTTAATAAGTGCTTTTAGTTCCAATACCCTCCAGATTTATCTAGAGTTTAAAATTAACAAAAGAAAATATAGAGTAAGAAATAAATACCATTTTTTTTTCTTTTCTTCTTCTAATTTATTTTTTTTTTACGGTTATCAAGTTTTTACAATTATATGAGGTATTTCTTGAAAATATATTAATATATATGTAATAGATAGATTTAACATATATTAAAAATGGAATTTTGCCTTAGCAGTTGCCTGCACTTTTAAATTGATTCTTAATCCTCTGCAATTAAGTTGATCAAAACTAGGGCAAGTATCTCATCCAACGTTATTTTTCAACAATGTTTTACCCTTTGATATATCTTTGTATCCTTACTGGACGTTATTTATTTTAATGAGCAATATGTGCTTTTATACTAATTAGGTTCATGTAAGATGAACTGTATAAATTTCCTGCAGAATACCCTGTATTGTAGAAATGATTTCTTACGTCACAACAGTGAAAAGCAAAAATGTAAGAAAATAATTTAAAAATATATATAGATCGTGAATACTCCTGGACAGTATACTAGTTATAATGTATTATATTCAAGATAATATATTACCTTTATGTTAATATATTATATTAATTTATATTATATTATTTCAATTTATATAGGTATGTTACAGTAACTTGATATTAATTTTACATAATATATTCAATATATTATATATGTTATATTATATATAATACTGTATATGTTATATCATATTAATGATTAGAAGGGATCTGATCAATGTCCATAAATACCTAAGGTGACGGAGACAAAGGGATGAGGTCAAACTCTTCTCAGCAGTGAGTGGTGACAGGACAAGGGGAAATGGCCGCACATTGAAGCACAGGAACATCCGCACAAGTATGCATAAGAACTTCTTCACAGTAAGGGTAGCAGAGCACTGGAACAGGCTGCACAGAGTGGTTAGGGCGTCTCCTTCTCTGGGGAAGTTCAAGACTTGCCTGGACGCCTGTACAATCTGGTCTAGGGGGCATGTTTTGTCAGGGGGGCTGGACCAGATGGTCTCTAGAGATCCCTTCCAGCCTCTACAATTCTGTGATTCTACCAACTGCTTAGCTTTACTACCAATTCAACAATTTTTTTTTTGTCTCACAACCATTATTCATTACAATTCTAAAAACGTATTGGCTTCCTAGTGCTTTTTCTACATTTCCAATAATTTCTTTTCAAGTAGGAGTTCAGATATGGTGATTAGCTATACTTAAGCTGGTAATTTCTTTAATGCCAAACTCTGATAAACATGTATGTATAGATAGACTAACATACTATAAAATACTAATTGAACTATATAGCAAACACACATTTTTATACATAATGCTTAAATTTCTGCAATGGTTTAAGGGTTCTGAAAACTTTAAACATATGCGTACGCACATGCACAAACTCTGCTCACATAAAAGAAACATAGTAGTTAGTTGTTTAGACTTGCCAACATGAATCATAGTCAGTCACTGTGACATGAAGCATATAAATACCTTGAACTAAACTCCTACTTAGATTCTAAGAACATATCACCTTAACTATCACTGTTACAAGTCTTTTTTTTTTTTTCTGAGACCCAAAAAACACAGATAGAAATAACTGTTTTTAAAAATATTGGCTCTATTAACGTATGAAAACATCAGATCTGAAACATTAAAAATTATGTTAATAAATCACTTTTTTTACCATAATATAGTAAATCCAGTTCTGTAAAAATGGAAGATTTCAACAGAAAATTCTTTTTTCTTTTGACATTTGCATTTACACGCTATTTTGCAAATACTACTTCCTTGCTTTACCCTGAATCTTAACAGAAACTTCGTGATTAAGGGAATTAAGGGAAATTAATTAAGGGAAAGAAGCCCATAAGACAAAATACGAAAACAAATGCTGTGAAGCTGAGAAATAAATATTGACTGTCATATAGAAACAGTGAATAATGAGATAAAGTCCAAATCATTTTGATTTAAAGACAGGATTAAGAACAAAACAATTTAAAACATTCTACATAAAATTAGGCAAATGTACATAGCAATTTCAAATTTAGCAAAGGCAATAGCAGTTTGAAGCATATTGTCAAAACTGGATTGACCCAAACAATGTGTGGTTTCCCATTAAGTAGCTGGCTAAAGCAGGAAATAATAATAATAATAATAATAATAATAATAATAATAATAATAATAA
>JAPSGF010000071.1:1461112-1570165 GCA_035772895.1 Perdix hodgsoniae
AATAATAATAATAATAATAATAATAATAATAATAATAATAATAATAATAATAATAATAATAATAATAATAATAATAATAAAGCAATTAAACTCTGCCGAACAGCCACTTCTCTAGCTCATGGCATGACTTTCATAATGGTTATCTTCCAATACTTTTTTAAAACCTTTTTGTCTCTATGAGGAGGCAACTAAGAGGAAAATACTGACAACAGAAAACAGCTAAAGTGTTTCTACTAAAGAAATACACAGGAAATATGATTAATTTCAACGGAGACTTCATTCTTGTAGTAACATCACTAACAAAATGTTTTCATAAGTGGAATTTTCCACTTATGGTTAACAGCCATAATTTAAATCTTTTGCTTGTTTGTTTTTCGGTGTAAAAATCTATCTTTCTACAATGTGCAGTGTTCTATTTTAATTTTGATTCTTCCCACCATTCCACAGTATTTTCTAAAAAGTGTGTGGCTTTTTTTTTTTTTTAATATAATACAAGGTACTTTCTGTTCTATTTGATACCAACTGATGTATCACAGCAACCCATTCTTCCATAATAGAAGATGTTAAAATGCAATGAATACCATTTTTGAAACCAGTGACTCAACAAAAAAATTCTACTTTATACTCAATTAAAATAGCCACCAGTGCTTTTACTATAATGAATATTCTTGACCTGTGGCTAATAAAATTACTGTCAATTAATAACAATTCCATATTTCAGAAATACTGCAAGCAGATGGAAAAATGCTAAACATTAATATTATTGTTACTGAAGTTTTTGATGTGAGAACAGCAAATTCTTGAATGTTACAACGTCTGTTCCAGTCACCTTCCTATATGCAATTTAGTTTCAATTTTTGCAACACTAACACCTTGTTTCAATGTCTTGCAAAGTCTAATCTTCTGTATAAGTCCAAGCTATAAATGATGAGCACCCAAGCATCATAAAAATTGAATATAAAATTCCCAGCAAGCAACTGTAATGACTGCACTGTAAAATTGCAGTATGTTAAAACCTCAGAAGGTTGCATAATAAAATTCCTAAATGACCAATTTAATGTACTAATTGTTGGAACTATTATTGCAGAGGCAAGATACTAACTGTTATGGAACAGATAATAGCATTCTGACTGGTGTATAGCCAGACATGAAGAAAATTTAAGAGAATCCCATGTTTTCCAAAAGAATGAACCTTATGAACTATTTCAACTGAAATGTAGGTCCATTTTATTGCCATTGTTTCCTCACAATAAGGTCAAATGAGAAATGTGGAATTGTTTGTATTGTAAGGGACCATTTATCCCAGTACACAATAAACATTTCACTTTTCATCAGAAGTATTGTATGCAGCTCTTTCTTTTGTATACCACCACTGTAGTTATCACTTATGGCTAATTTTCATGTTAAATATTTTAGTGATTTCTCTGCTTCATTTAACTGCCTTTTCCAAAAAGCATCTCCATATTTGTTCAACTCTCTTAATAACATCGAAGTTCTGATCTAAGCCTAAAGCACTAAAGCAATCAATGCTGATGAATGACTAGAAACAGTTTCTTTATTCCACTTCTCACTGAATAGAAAGTTTCCATTATCTTCCTCAACATCTTCACTCTATCAATTTGACAGGGGCATGCAGTTCTACACTCCACTGCCTTCACTCTAGAACTGTATACAGCCTTTCTATCTTTTTCTAATATAAAAGAAAAAATGATAAATGATAAAGTCTAGTGAAAACTTCTTGTCTTCTGAGTGTCATTTTTTCCTTTTTAATTGTTCCATAGTTTATTAAAATGCATGTTAGGATAAATAGCCAGTGTCACTCAAAATACACATGCATAGAATACAAAAACTTATTTGGACAAGCAGGAAAATAAATCATTACAGCACAATAAATGTTAATCTAATTAAGACAGGAGTTAAGGTACCTATGAGAAAATTTATAGTATAATATTCTAGTTTTTATGGACTAAGCATTGTACAAGAAAAATATCTTTCATACTGAGAAACATGCTTTAACATGTATTGCTCAAAGATAATTGTAAGACAATTATGACAATATTGACAACAATATTAAAAAGGTAGCTCTCTTCTCTCACTCAGGTTATTTTTGCAAACTGGTCTTCCTCTGCAGTGTGGTGTTTGCTTCTTACAACAACGATCTCTGATTTCCAACTGTTGCTGCAGGGACCCAAGATACCAATTGTGTTCTTTTACAACTATTTTCTCCTTACTGATCCATTACATTTCAGACTTACAAAAATGTATATTGACCTGTAAAAGGCTGCTAGCAATTAGATTTCCCAAGAGGCTACAGGAGTGAAACCAATGTTAGGTGATTCACAAATTGTAATGATTCCAGGGGCTCTTCTGAATAAACTTTCTTCACAGGTTGCAGGAACACACTGGCGAAGCAGGAGTCAGCAGTGCTGGTCTACAGCTTAGCTTCTCCTGCAACTCAGAAAACTCCTCTGTCTTGAAAGCTGCCAAGTTATTATGAATGAACCCTTAATTCCTTCAGACACTATCCCTTCAGCCAAAATATCTATTGCTCATAAAAGCTTAATATATCAAATGCCAGCTATCTCCTACATGACACATGGTGATCACAAGTTGCCTTTGTTATATTGAGGAAAACATCCAATAGGTTTCCTAGTTGTGAACTGCTAAAAAGGACTATCCATACACAGGTCTGAAAGGAACAGTAAGTAGAAAAAGAACAGTTAAAAGGTACTGCATACTTTCTGTGCAAAGAGATCATCTTCATTATTCAACAGAAGCACTAATTATGCTTTAGATAGTTTAATATCCAGTAGTTTAATAGCCAGTTTAATAAGTTTTACTGGAAATACTTACATTTATATAACTTCTTTGTGAAGAATTATTTATTATGTAGAGTATCTTAAGAGCTTAAAAATGTAATTTAGCAGCTAGCACAGTTAAACACTTCTTGAGAAGGTTCTTGCTTGTATATTAGTTCCCCTACATAACTATGCTTTGCTATTATTTAATAAATTACTCTACAAAAA
Source organism: Perdix hodgsoniae (assembly GCA_035772895.1). Classification (NCBI taxonomy): domain Eukaryota; kingdom Metazoa; phylum Chordata; class Aves; order Galliformes; family Phasianidae; genus Perdix; species Perdix hodgsoniae. The sequence continues at coordinate 1,464,139 of JAPSGF010000071.1, forward strand.
TATTATTCAACTGATTTCTTTTTAAACCCTGGCAGAGTGAACATCAGTCCTGGGGCCAGACTATCAACTTTCAGATGAATCCTTTTGTTTTGTGCTTGACATTTTATGAGGCATTTTACCAGCAATTTTATCTCTCAAATATTCCTACAAAATCTATTCAAGAAACACACTCAACATACCTTAGGCTGTCCCATCTGTTCTAATGCTCCCTTTTTTTTTGATAGGCTGAACCACAGACCATTCATAGATCATGACCTTGAACTAAAGGCATCCCCAGGCATCTAGAATACATAAGTGTTTTTAAAGTAACTTTCTCTAATAATAATTAGGGTAAAGTGTTTTCAAACACTGGCATGAAGTCCTTTTGTGGACACTAAATAATGTAACACCTGGTGGAATAAAATGGTACAACTTCATTTTTAAAACTATATTAGTTCTGAAGTTACTAAGAAATCTCTGCCATATCTTCATAAATAAAATTTTAAAGATGGGTCTGTTGGACTGTATTTGTACATGCCTGCATGCTGAAAAAGAGATTTGCAAAAAAATAAGTAAAATAAACTGCCTGCCACACAACCTCCCTATGTATTCCACATGGATATGACATACAACAAGAAGGCAGCTGGGAATTGTGTTCTCAGTTTTTAAGAAACTTAAAAGTCCATTCATACAGTGGACAGCAATTCCTTAATGGATGGAGTATAAATACATCAGCTGAATTTTGCAGTTTCCCAGTTAGAATGTTGGAAATTTTCTGTTTTGTTAAATCTTTTTAATTGAGCATTTGCAAAACCATCCTACTTCCCTTTCCTTCTCCTTTATTTAAAAGGAAAAAGTAACAGAAAAGCTGTTTTGGTAGCTGCTAGTGAGAATTCAGAACAAGTTAGGAGTGGAAGAGGGAATAAAAAGTGCCTTTCATGGATTATACTTCATGGAATTCTTGAAATGTATCGTCAACAGTTTACAGGCTTGTTCAGCCCAGTTCCATGACAAGCAGGGCAGGGGAACCCACGGACCCATGCCCCAGGAAAGGGAAAAGGGTAGGGAGATAGGCCTAAAAACAAAACAGCAGCAACGATCTGAGGATAAATGAACTAGTTTACTAAATAAGACATCGGAATGCAAGACAACACGCTATAATGCAACATAATCGGAACTGAAGATAATAAATCAAATAAAATGAAAGAGCATCCAGAAACCAAAGGCCTTATTCTAAATAAGCTGAGGCAATACGGCACCTGCAACAGAGATGAGCCGGACTGTCAAATGGGTAAGAAGGCAGATCTCGTGATCTGAAAACAGTTTTTATCTTTCCCTCTGAATGTAAAATGGAAACATAAATAACACAAAGTCCTCTGGGTTATGTCGTATGTAGTTCTTCTTCTCTTCCACACCAGGTGCCCAGAACTATCCCATATATGATGTTACAATGTGGAATACTGATAATAGAAAAACATAAAAACATGACATGTATCCATGTATATATGTTTAAAAGTTTTTGTTTTTTTTTTTTTAATAAAGGAAACAAACAAACAAACAAACAAAACTCTACAGCAAAAAAAGAAAAACTCACACCAGAAGGTCTTTGTGTCAGTGAAAGACAACCTAAATTTGACAGTTATGTGAATCAAGAGCATGGCTTTTGCTGACATTTCCAAAGCCAGTGAGGGTAAAAGACAGTTTGTGGTCTTCCAGTGTAAGTTACCAACAACATGTTCAGAGAAGAATATAGGAGCATGGAAACATAAAGGAAACATTCTTATGATGTTTAATAATGAATCACATCTATACTACATAAAGCATATTCTGAGCTTATTGCCAGTTCACTATCATTGTAAGAATAAGAAGAAACCAACTTATGTTGCATTATGGAAAACATTTGGTGCTTGCATTACGCTGGTTACAGCACATCTAGTAAAAAACAGAATACACCAGTCTAAGAGAACTATCCTCTGAAGGAGTTCACTACAGCACAAAAAGCATCAGCCTCATTTGACATTTTTATTCAGAGAATAAATCTTCATTTAAAAGACAATGAACTCAAGAAAAAGGTAACATTTCATTCTGAGACGTCAAGAAAACGAATGCACAGCATGATCTTGTGTTGTCAATGTTGCTAGAACCCATCACTTTATAGAATGAGAAATTTGGCACTGCTACTGCTAGCCTACATTATTGAGCATAGCATTACTCAAAATTCTCCTTAACAATCAGTAAAGAAAAGACATCAAATTACTCCATTGCAATAGTAGATTTCAAGATTATAAAATAGCAATGGTAACAAAAACAACATACTAGTGAGAACATGAGGGTGCAGAACATGTGGTCTAAGTAGTGAATCAAGGGATAAATGACTAGACTATTCTGCACACCATTTCACATTTTAACATAGATGTAAACAGGAAAAAAGTATTCCTCATTGGCATCAATAAAAATGGGATAGGAAGAAATACCATCCTTTTTTCCATTCTGTCAGCTTTTGGAATTTGAGAAACAAGAAAGAGAACAAAAAAGAGAGAAACACAGAAATTTTCAAAGCACTTAAAGCTTCTATTGATTTTTTTTTTTTTTTTTTAAAGAAAAACACTATCTGGAGTATGACACCAACATTTTTGCCGTTTCTTAGATTCTCCTTGATTTATTTCTTTTCTTCTCCCTTTTTCTTGAATACGTTTCTGAAAAGGACTTTGATTTAGACAGTCAAGACTTTCTTTTTGCAACACTGTTGTTTCTCAATGAGCAAAAAGCCAGCTAAAATCAATGACTAAGGGCATAGAAAGATGAATTCCAGCACAGCTAGCTGGAATGATTGAAAACTTTCTGCATCAGATGCTCATTACTGACTCTGTTCGGTAATTTCAACATAAGTTATTTGGATTTGCTAGAAGTCTTACTGTGATTTGATGAATAGCATTTAGACAATCCATTAATTCAGCTGCAAAGGCAGCAATCACTGGTAAGGTGGCAACCATTTTAAACAGCTACATTTACTGTGAGAGAAATCGTTAGTCTGTAGGCTAGAACTGTTTAGTATTGGAAAATGTGTGCTTTGGCTTATAGTGGGCAGTAAAATCCATGTGGTAAACTTCTGCTACTACAGCACAATGGCTGCAAATAATTCAGCACATAAATACAAGGCGCACTTTCTATTTTTTACTCCTCTTTCCCTACTTGTTAGGGATTTGTCTTCTTTTATTTTCAAGGAGACAAAAATATTCTAGAAGCACTAGTAATAAAAGTTTTTAACTCTTTCTGAGCAACTTTATTCTATCTGAAAAACCATCAACCAAGACTTCTATTAAATTAGCAATCAAAAATATAAATGATCAACTCAAAATTCAAAGGTAATGGGAGACACTGTTCAAGTCAAACCCTTACTTGAAAAGCATCCTTTTTGTTGTAGGCATTTTATTTGAAATACTAAAATTAACTAAAATATACACAGGCTGTTGCCATTAAAATAAACAAATTAAGATGACTTTCAGATCCTTAATGTTAATTTGTCTTTGACACCTTGTACGACTTAGTCCATGAAAGAAGTGTAACATTTTCCAGATTTATTCTTTACTATTTTATTTCTGCCCTTAAAGAGTAAGAGAATTGCTTAACATGGGGGAAAAAATAAAGTTTAACTTATTTCCCACTGTCCAATTAAGACACAAAAGTCAAGAAAATAAAGCAAACATACAGGAAAGAGAAAATGAAAATTAATATGTGCAGTGAGAGCTACATGGAAAAAATATTAGAAGAATTGTAACAAAGCTTGAAGGTGATGAAGTGGAAAGAAGCAAACCAGAAAGCTAGGGAAAAAAAAAAAAAAAAGAAAAAAAAAAAAGAAAAAGTCAGAATTTCTAAAGAAAAAAGACAGCAGAATCAGAAAATATCTTCAGACAAATACACTTGGAGATTATGGGCGCTGGATTAAGAAGCTACAGCATACAGAAAACAAAGTATATTTGCATTATATAAGTTCATATTGCTGCATCAAATGCAGTCATTTCATTTTCAAGGCAAAAAAGAAAATGTCTAAGGAAAAGCAGTGAAGCAGTTTAAAATGAATACAGTCTGCATTTGGAAAGGTAACTGCTCATGTGGAAGAGTGAAGAGTAAAAGATGGTTCACAGAAACAAAGGATAGAAGATAGTTTACAGAAGCAAATGTGCAGAGACTGCTAAAAGAATGAGGATTGCAACAATCTGAGATTAGAATAATGTAGGGGTGAAGGACAAAGTTTTGAGAACATCTCGAGGACATTTGGTAAGTAAGTGATATGTACAAGGCGAGTTAGAACTAGATTGGGGTCTGCCCCTCCCATAGGGTCAAGAGTTTACAGCAAGGAAGACTGCAAGCCTTCACAAGGAAGAGGATGATTCTTCATCTCACTACAACCAGGAGGAGACCCCCACGACTCACTACCCACGTGCAAGGGAGAGGGACTGCATGCTAATGGGTTCTCAGAAATCAAATGAATAGGTATCCAAATTCCGGGAAACGATTATGTATTAGTTCGGGCTATATCTGTACCTTGCTTTTGCTTCACAGCGTGCAAGTTCGGTGGATCTACCCCCTTGCACCCAGCATAGTCGCACCACTGAAATAAACATACCTGCTCTATATCCTTAATCTGGCTATAGAGCTTGATTTCCACACATCAAGAGCACACATATGAAAACAGCAGTAAGATTTATATGTATGTAAAGCATAAATATACAACACAACAACACTACATCTCCACGGGATCACTTATTTATCTTTATGCCAGCATTTCCCCTAAAAGCTCTTCCTTATGCTGAATCCTGCTCATTAAATGTGTCCAACTGTATGCATGATTTTATGTCTGTAACATTTTACTAATAAACAATACACAATGATGTCTAAAAGAGCAGTGGCTTCCCTTTTGTTTAATGGGCTATTATAAAGACCACATTGATTTCTGAAACCTTTTTATTACTTTCCTAAAATAAGACAGTAACAAAAAAAAAAAAAAAAAAAAAAGATCCCATTCATCCTAGCTGTTTAGTAGACAGACCACCTAGCACAATAAAAAAAGAAAAAGAAAAAAGTAAGCACGGCTGTATCAGAGGAAAAGTCTGAACCTTAACTAGGCTTGTGACAGATAAACAGTGTTTCTCATTTTTCTTTATACTTGATAGCCATTTCCATTTTCTTTCTTTCCTGGAATCTATGCAGTCTTAAACAGTACTAAACACAAATATGGTATTCACTAGATGATGAATTAACGCTTATTTCAATGATTATAGTCCTATAAACATGCTTACTAGACAGGCTTTAACTAGATACTTCAGAAGACTATCTAACTGCCTGATAGATAACTGATAGAGGAAATTATGAGTAAGAAATCAGGAACCGTGAAATAACGGACTCAACAAAAGTAAGTTTTTTAAGAGCAGAAAAGTCTGCTTAGAGTTTTCTAATTATAGCCTCTACATAATTGAAAATATGCAAAGTCTGAAATATTTTTTTGAAGTATTTAAGAAATATTCTAATGTTAAAAAGCTAAGAAATAAACAATACTGGATTCTGTATCACTGGTATAGTAGGGTCTGAAGGAAGATAAGGTCTATGCACAGTTTAACAGTGCTTGTCGAAACGTGAGACTACAATCAATGATGAACTCCTCAGGAATATATCTGGGAAAAAAAAAAGAGCCATTCATCAACTACATGAATAATTTTTTGCTGTAGTTAATATTATTTTGGAAAGCAAAATAGTTTGGAAAATATTTCTCTAATCCGCAGTACCTGGCCAAAAGCACTGAAAACAGACACCACAACTGCATTAGCAGCACATCCTAATTATCTTTATTCTGCATTTGGAAAATCCACGTTTTAGCCCCTTGCTGACATAGTACCCGAATGTCACTTTCCCATACATTGCCAGCTTCTACTGACAACTGTCCAGCAAGCTTCTTGAAGCACTTAGCATTTTCTAAAACAGTTATTTGCCACCAAATTTCCAACTGCAATGGAAACAAAGGAGATTACTATTTTGTTCATTTGATCCATCTTTCTTAGTGGCCTCACACATTTTTAAGTATTTAAACAAAGAAGAGACCAACACTGAAATTCATAGACAGAAATAACCAGAATAAGCCTTTTCTAATTTCTTGATGAAGTGATGAATTTGTGTTTTCTTCCTTTTCAGGAAACAAACAAACAAAAACTAAACAATCCATATAAAGTAAGAAATGGGACACAGTTAAGAAGAATAGACTTCTGTAGACAGAAGTTGTAACACAGGAGAAAACAGCAAGCCTGCAGTCAAGAACACGGACAAAAACAGGTCATTATCACAAAGACCACTATCACTGTAACTAGTTCTGTAAATCAATTCTGTTTTGTGCTTCTCTGCATAGAAAAAAATGTATGAGCATCATGGAAAAAGAGCATCCAGGTAGCAACCAGAGATGCTGCCCCGGGTGACAACTTCATGAAGTAGCTTATAACCCATTCCATTTACTGAATAGTAGGACAAGTTGGGCTAGAGTCTAGCTGCAAGAAATATGGCAGATACTCTGTGGCATCTGTAACACAGGAAAGTTACCTTGTCTCCTCTTGAACGTGCACATCTTATGAGTTAAATAAATAAATAAATTTTACTTATTTAATTTAATCAGCATTAAACCAGAAGTGTTCATTTCAACACTCTGCTTTATTCCAAATGAGTACCATCACAGTGAGCTTATGTTCCCTCCCTCTCTTTCTTCTCCCTGTTGTCATCTCACTCCTACAAAACACAGAATCTTGCAAGCTGAATAAAGGATAATATGTTTTATTTAGATTGTAAATCACACAGCATATTTTCTCTGCTTTAGGTAATAAAACAAAAACATAACAAGATGTTCAATTAAATTGCAGATCACAAAGTATACCATGCCCCTGCAACAGCTTCCATTCGCTGCACAGAAATATGCTGTAGACATGACAAATTTTTGCAAAGATTCCATTCATAATTACTTTGCTTCATGCAGGCTGTCATTACACACTAGCTTTGATATGGAAAAATATTTAGCGTCATACACCCTTGTGCAAAGCTGCTAGCAGTAAACATAAATGCCTTAAGCAGGACTCTTAACCCCCCTTCATACGTTGTCTGTTTGAACTGGAGCCCTGTGCGCTGCCTGCCCCACCTTGCCCACCATGCTGACACTACACGCTGCCAAACAGAACCACCTTCTCAGGGCAGCAGAGGCCAAATACCACTTCTCAGCAGGCCAGGTCATCTTCCCTTCCTGCCAGGTACATGAAGCTGCCTTACGCCTGTTTGATGAAGGACAGTTTCCCACCCAGCTCTCTTCTCACTCATAGCCACTGTCTTGCCCCAATGCCTGCTTCTGATTTGCCTGCTCAGCCTCCTCCAACCCCACTTGTTCTCATTACTAATGCTACCAGAAAGGATTGCCCAGCTGTCCAGAACCACTTTCAAAACTGACCTTTCTGAAAATTTATGATCAGACTACCTTCATATGGACTTAGCTTCCTGAGACTTGCAAGGATTATAAAATAAGTGATTTACAGTGGGTCCAGAGGACATAAAGATGATCAGCGGGCAGGAGTGCCTCTCCTATGAAGTAAGGTTGAGGGAGTTGGGCTTGTTTAGCCTGAAGAAGAGAAGGCTCTGGGAAGACCCTATTCCATCTCTGCAGCTTATAAACAGGAAGGAGACCAACTTTTTACACGGTCTGATGTGACAGGGCAAAGGGCAACAGCTAAAATAAGAGAAAATTAGGTTAGATATTAGAAAACGTTCTTCACTCTGAGAGTGCTAAAGAACTGGCACAGGCTGCCCAGAGCAGCTATGGTGCCCCATTCCTGGAGGGGCTCAAGGCCAGGTTGTATGGGGCCCTGGACAGCCTGAGCTGGTGGGAGCAGCCCTGCCCACAGCACGGTGTTGGGGCCGTGTAAGCTTTGAGGTCCCTTCCAACTCAAATCACTCTAGGATTCTATGATTGAAATTTTAATTGATAAAAAAAAAAAAAAAAAAAAAGCTCCTTAAGCAGTCTATTTCTATATACAAGAAATTTAATTCTATTGGATCTAAAGTATTAAACTTTTTATTTCATTTTTACCATTCTATGTCTATTATATTATCACTTGAGGACTTATTTCTCCTTGGAATAAAAAGTATGTGTAAGAGATAATTATTTTACATCATTGTCTCAAAGCTTGCTGGGGACACAGATGGACAAGTCTAAGCAAGTCCTGGGCAAGGGTTGCAAAATCCTTTGTCTGTAGAGCACTGATGGACAAGGCGCCAGAAGCAACAGGAGAGAGAGAGTCCACAGATTAATGGCCAGGAAGCAGTCTTTTGTGTGGGCTTCTCAGCATCTCAGGAGATGCTGCACATGAGTCTTACCCAAGTGCCCAGGAATGCCATGATGGCAGAAGAAGGATAAAGAAGGGACCTACAGTGATGAGGTTAGGTTTTCTGGCAACAGATTCGTCATGAAGAAGAGGAGTTTTCTGACATGAGAAGCCTCACAATCTGCCTCTCTCCCTCCTGGACTTGCTCTGAGTTCTACCAGCATGCTGAAGAAGAACAAATGTGCCTGCCATCAGATTCCTCACTACCGAACTCCTGCATGCTGACAGACTCTCCTGGGCCTGCTACCTGAGTCCTGCTGCTTCCTCTCCAACTGGCTTTACGACTTCTTCCTGCTATCTGCTATGCTGCTGCTGCTCTCCCCCTGCTATGATTTTGCCTCACACCTTTGAAACCTCATGCAATGGGATCGCTACTGGATCCTGGTGGTGACTATCCCCGCTTTACACAATTCTTTCTTCTTTCCTATCTTTTCTATCAATCTCCTTCCCTTCCTCATCATCCTAATTCATAATAGTATCCATCCTTCCCTTCCCTGTCTCCCTGATTAGGATTTATAATAAACTGGTCGGACCAACATTTGAACCATTGTTTCTTAATCTCACGCTGGGTATGTTATATTAAAAGAAACTCATCTCCCTCCTAAGTATGTTAAGGTTAAGTCTTTGCTTTATATGAGACATCTGAACAAAACAAACAAACAAACCAAAAATAACATCAACAGGAGACAAAAAAAAAAAAAAAAGACTCAAAAGGAAAAAAATAAATAATAGGTCTCAAAACACGATTCCTTTACTTCATTCCATTTTCATCCAGAATAAACCAAGGAACAGGCATAGTGCTACTAAATTCAAATTTCATTTTCAGCTGGGGCAACCAGTTAAAGTTACACTCAGATGAGGGAAAACCCTTTACACAGCTATACTCTAAATATATCTTTTTCATCATACATTGTCCTGACTGCTCAAATTGTTGTACTACTTCAGAATACGTGGTTTGGTTGTACCTTCATTCCTCAGCTGCAAGGGAGACAGCCTGTAAACCATGTTCCAGGTTTCTGATAGGAAGTGCAATGCCTGCTTTTGTATCAGCTGAACTTTAAACACATTTATGAAGAAACTGCAAAAAATGCACATTCTTTGTGTTGCAAAATCTATTTTTATATTCAGGCAGTTTATGGTTTAATTAACACTGCAAGACAGTCTCATGAAGCTGTGTGAGAAGGAATGGGAAAAGAATTAGGATGGAGGCATGGCTGCTCTCTAATGTGTTCTGACAAAACTGAAGCCATCATCAATTGTAATATAAAATAATGGAAACTTCATATCAAGTTTTATGTAAACAAAGAAGAATTATAAAACTGACTGCAAAAGTAAGTCTAGTTTTTTTCTTAAATATTGCAATAGAATTTCTCTGGTATATATGAGAGCAAGTGGTTTGGTTACTGCACTAGCTAGAAACACAAACCTACACATGTGCGTGCACACACACGCGCATACACAAACACATACACACACACACACACACACACACACACACACACACAAAAAGTACCACAAGGAATAATTCTAGTATGCAAACAAAGCAGCAGAAATTAGTCAAGATGTCAGAAGATTATACTCCTGTAGAAATCTTCAGGCATTTATAATTTTTAAATATACACTGGTTGCTCCATAAGTAATGCCTTCTATTTATTTCCATTAAAACTGTAACAAGGAGTATAGTAACACCATTTGAGAGAGTAAATTCTCAACCACAGAATACTATTTTGCAATAATCACCACCAGTATCTACACATTTTCTCCAGTTAAGAACAAGAGACTGCTTGCTGCATTCATAAAAATCTGCATCAGTGGAGTTAACTCACTGTTGCTTTTGTCATTGCTGAAAGACATCACCCACCATGTCAGTGGGTTCAATTTTTTTCACATGGAGGAATTCCATAACACACCTTTGCTCCATCCACTCTTCCACATCGGATGCCCTGTTGCTACCATCTGTCACAGAGCAACAAAATGTAATGAATACTGGTGGGAAGGTTTTGACCTCTACTGCCATACACCATCAATGTCCACCTCTGACACCATGAGTCAACATAAAATAGGAGGCATTACTTTTTAGAGTGGCGCTCATAGTTTGTTATATGTGTTTAGTAAAGTTATTTAACCACATATCAATGCAAATACCACTGGTGTTTTATAACCGATTTGTGACACTACTAAGGTATGTAAATTAAATTTTCATTTCCTTTTTCTTTGCATTTGAGCTTGATTAAATGCAACTCAGAGTATATCTACAGAACACAATATAAGAATTCTAAGAACACAATCCCTTCTAGGTTCAGGAGAAACTGCATTAGAGACTGTTAAAGAATCTCCAGAGTTTGGAAAGATTGCATAAGAAAATACTGATAGAAGAAGGAATTGTCTTTGTATTGCATTTTAATTTTCATCTTATTGTAATACCTTTTTCAAATCTAAGTATACAAGCAGAATCCAACCTAATACTTAAATGCATGACCTTGGATTTCCTCTTCTGAATCAGCCTGAAGATAATCCATAAGTACAAATAGAGCGCAACAGTAAATAGCATCCGACAACAGAATCAACAGAAGACAACAGAAAACAAGCCAAGTTTCAGTTAGCACGTTTGGCAGATATACACATCTATGTAGTTGGCACTCTCCTTCAGTGAGGCTTATCATTTTATTCTCTGTATTTGAATTTAAACAAATAGTATGAAATAAGAGAAAATACTACTACTTGAAGCAAGACATCTGAACTTCAAGGGTTCTTTTTCCATTCTTGCAAAATTTGTTACATAAGAAGACAAGACTAGGGAAACCTGAATATATAGAATACCTATCCAGCCTTCTGTTCATCTTCTGTAGAGGCTACTTGTTAACACAAAGTAGAAATACAATAGTCTAAACTACAGAATAACAAAGTTATGAAAAAATCCTAATAACCAAAATAAAGAACCCATAAAAAATGACTGCTGGGCATCCTAAATCAGTTTTCACTGTGTTTTAATCTATATATCTTCTGCTATGAGTCTCTGAAGACATGATGATTAAGTAACTCTGTACACATGTATTATTCTTTGCACATACTGTACATCAAATGGTATTACTTAGTATCCTTTACATGATTTTTTTTTTTTTAACCTTAATGTTTTCCAGGATTAAAAAGAAAAATCTCAAAATTCTCATTTCCTAGAAATATACTATGTCCATATCATATGAATATTACTGAATATTACTGCATGAGTAATATTGATATATTAACACTGAATAAAACCATGTTTTTAGTTTTAATGTGTACAACAGATAAGAGTTAATAGTACTGCATACATCAGGGTTCCAAGAGAATCTCGAAAAACAATGTCCAATGTATATTTTAAAAACTTGCTGCCTTCTAAGAATATATAAGTCAGTCAATCATTTGACAAGGTAAGCATCCCTGTTCATACCCCAATGTTATTTTCAGAAAAGAGTCATTAAGTTATCACCACCAGCTTTTAACATTAATCTCACCAACTATTTTGATTATCATTTATATAAATTACTATTTACATGAAGTTGTAACTGAGATCTTTACAGGTTTAAAGTGTTTTAAAATATTTATGCACAGCCGCGTTTCTGTTAATTTTAATTTCCAATTGACATGAAAGAAATTTCTAATCGATGAAACTCTGGACACCTGAGTTGCTGGTAATAGTGCACAAATTACTGCAGCAGGGTCAAGATTACAAAAAAATCCCTGACATCAGATTCTTCTGATCACGTATACACTGGTTGATTAACAGGATGTTGCTCCAAGTCTTTCAGAAAAGCAGATACGTATTTCCAGTTATAATGATCATGAGGAAGATGTAAATAACTTAGGAGAATGCTACTGTTACACTAGAAATAAAAATATTCTTAAAAACTTCTACAGAATCAATGCAATCTCAAAATTTGACCAGTAACAAAAGTAAAAATATTGTAATTTATAAATACATTAGAGATGAATAACGTTTCTCACAACATAGGGTTATAGTTTACTAACAAATTCTTTTTTTCCATCGTAAATGTCAACACATCTACAAAGTCCTCAATGCTAGAAACTGTACCCTAAATAGATACTCTGAAAGTCAAAAGAATAGAACAGCAAGAAAATTCTATGAAAGCTCAGTAATGCATATCATCCAAGTATCTCCATATTAACCTTTCCAAACATTTTACATATTAATACAGCAACCAATTACAACACTGAATACCACTGCAAAAGTTATTGCCATTTTTGCTTATAAACGCATTATTAATAATAATAACAATAATAATAAATCCTACTTACCCATAGTATAGTACAGAAAAGAATTAATGATAATTGACAATCAGGAATTCTGTTAACCTTCAGTTACTCACCTAGAAAAAAAAAACAAAACACATAAGCACTCTTTGCATGTGAAGGAAGAATACAGCATTATTTTTTAACATATGTTTAGAATACTTCTCAAATAAATTTATCTTTTAACTCAACTTACACAAAAGGAGAGAAAACTAATTACCCTTTTTTAATACAACATAATAGCTTTCAAGTTTTCCCTTGAAGCCTGATAGGAGATCCAACACTTTGCCCAACAAAATCAGATAATTTCCTTAAACTTGAATAATTATATATTTCATCTCATTCTCTGTTCAGCAGAACAGCGAGTATACTAAGTTTTAAGTAACGTTGAACATATTGTCAGTGATTTGTTCTTCTACAGGTTTAATGAAATTCGACATAGAGTAGAGTGAAAGGAAATCAATTGTGAATGTCAGAAGAAAGTATTTCTTCATCAATGTACAGAAGTTTCAAATAAATGTAAAGAAATATTAAAAGCAATGACATTGCAATGTTACTAAAAGAAGATGCGTTTTCCTATATTAAATAAAAATCGCAATAACTTTAGAAAATTCTTCAAAATTTCTTAGATCTTATTGATGAGTTGAACTACAAGTAATATAATAAAATGGAAGTTACTACAAAATGAATGTATATTTTAAAAAAATAATAATTGGTGCGTTCTACATGAGTAATGAAAATTTACAAGCAGCGTTGTTTTACTTCAGTTGCTTTAAAAATAATTAAAAAAAGATATTCAAATATGTATGATGCATATGTATAAGTATGGATTCATAAACAAAAGCAAAGTTCTTCAACTCATAAAAACCCGCAGCACCATAGCTACAGTCTCAAGTGTGACACTAGCAACATAGTTCTACATCTCAGTGCATTGGTAAATGGCCTTGCACTTTAGTACCCCAGTGACTATACCTGGGCTGATTAACTGCAGTGTCTGAAGGCAGGGACTCAGATGCGTGGATGATCAAAATCCCTTACTGTAGGTTCTAACATCCCTTATATAAATTTCCAAGTGCCCAATTGTAACTTTATCCCGCCCTTCATGTCAACAGAACACTTAACAAGTCTCCTTCCGGTCTAGGCACTAATTGCCTGCACAAGAGCTCATCCAATCAGAGCCACAAGTTCCTTTTGCTTCTATTCATGTACTTCTCCAGCCAGTGTGGTCATCACACTGAGATTCCGCACCCCACTTGACTTCTTCTCTTGTCTCCTGGAGACAGCCTTTATTCTCAGTGTTCTTTTCCACACCCTGTCAAACTTGTTTTTCAGCCTCTGTTCTGAACATAGCCTTGAACCCTTGCATCTGCCTCTTTTTTGTTTATTAACAAACTCTTAGTACATTAAAAAAAAAAAAAAAAAAAAAAAAGCATTAACAACATACTCATGCCTTGTACAAGGCATCCTGCCTGCCTGTTTTGGAGCCTTCCTCTTCATTTTGCATAACACTTTGTAAAAGCATAGCAGCATGCATTTGGGTCATCATAGCTTGATCAAGACTTAGATTGACAACATGCTGAATGGAAGAAAAGAAGCACAGCAATCATAGCTTAATGGCAAGAAATGCTATTAAACCTACTAAGAATGAACACGTTTGGCCCACGGCCCAAGTTCCTGCAGACAGGATAAAAATCCCAGAGTCCCATTCCATGTGTGACTGTAATTGACTAGAGAGAATCTTCAACTTTTGTATACTTTCATTTACCTATTCTGAATGATCACTGAGATTCATACAACACATGCCTTCAAAATTCTCACCACCATGTCCTAGGGTTAATAGTAGAAATTCAATGGCTGCACAATTATGTGGAATTGCATGCCAAACAGATTCCACATCAGTAAGCACCCTCTTAAGAGTATCAGTAGTGGTACTGCTTTCTCTCTCTCTCTCTCTCTCTCTCACACACACACACGCACACCAAAAGATATAACCTAAGATATGGGAGCAACAGAAGGCACTGGTATCCCATCAGTACTTCGGAGCCTTAAGCCAGCAATTGTAGAGCCTACCTTGGCGAGTGTGGCTAAAGCTCAAGCGGTGCTGTTTCAGGGTACATTTGAAATTACTGCCCCTTGAAAGACCACAAACTGCCTGAAAGAAGAGAGAAGAAACGTGCCAGCGGTGGATGCAGTAGGTAGTGCCAACAAGGTGCCCCCTGCTTCAAGGTGCACTTTTCCTCTCTTTCCCACAGCCTCTCTCCTGCTTTTATTCTCCCCATGGTCTGCAGTTTTTCCCATTTGCACACTGTATCCACATGGCCAGTGCATGACACAAAGCCTGATACAGAATCCAAGTGGAACACGTGCTTGCAAAATAAGTGTTTGCAAAAATAGGATATTTTTCAGTAATGGCACCCATTAACTATTTACAAGGCAAAAAATTTGCAAAACAATACCAACAAGTAAGAAACACATAATCCCCATAATTATGAGGGATGAATGCTATTTTTTGCCTTTAGATGAGGTCTTATCTGTATGATCATGATTCAAAAAATTTAACACAAATCCTTACAAAATCTTTCTTGAAGTGTGTCTCCCATAGTCCCCCTTTTTTATTATTGAGTACATTTCAATGTTTGATGAGCATGTTCAATGAAGAATGCCTGCATGTATGCCCATCTGTTTTTATGGTATGTAACTTCCCTAAGCTCCAGGAGTCTCATACATTGTACAGCCTTACACGCATGACAATGTGAAAATATGTTGGCAAGAATGAAGAAGAAATAGCTGAGTCTGTATAAAAAAAACACCTCTGATTCTTTTTTTTTTTTTCCTCTCAAGAAACTGATTCCTCCTTCTCCTCTTCCACCCCCTCTTCATAGCCTTGAAGATGTAATTTGGATTGGTTGACACCAGCCTCATTGTCCATCTGTCTGAGTGTCCTCTGCAGCCATGTCCCACTAGCAGGACTGAACATGGAGTGCAGTGACAGCTCCTCTACCTTGCGGCAGGTGAGCTGCTTGTGCAGCATGATCTTCACCCACAGCAGCATCTCCTCCTCACACACCTCCTGTAGGCATCTCAGCATTCTTTCCACCACCTCGGTCCAGTCACAGACCAGCCCAGCTGCACAGCCCCTCTTTTCTACTTCTCCATGCCAATTGGATTTAAGTTAGTCAAATTATCCATAATCTAAGCAGTTTCCTGATCTCGGTAATCAGTCATACACACAGTATATTGCATGGGAGACAGAATCATTCACAACAAAATTTTGAGTCATGATGAGTCATAAGCATCACTGATTGCTACCAAAAGATTATAAGTAAAGGCAGACTGAATTCCATAAGCTTTCAATGACTTTTTTAGCTTCTTTTCTGTTAGAAACAGGTCTGTTTGGAGATACAGGTCTGTTTGGAGAATCTTAACATTTTCTCTATTACTTCGAGATTTACTTGTTGCTCCTTCATTAGTGAATTCACCGTGGTCCCTAACTGCTAACCTTCTGTCCTACAGATTGGTGATGAGTGCACAAAGTGATCCACCAGTTGTTCAGTCAGGCAGCGCTGACAGTCTGGACTAATTCAACCTCAGCTTCTTTTCAACTCAGTCAGGGTCATCATCATGCGGAGATTCCGCGCTTCACTTGACTTCTGCTCTTTTCTCTTGAAGACAGCCTTTGTTCTCTTCCACACCCTGTAAAACTTGTTTTTCAGCCTCTGTTTGAATGTTGTCCCGAACCCCCACACTTCACTGTGAATTTGGTGCAAAGGCAAAGCAGGATGCCTAAGCACTCTGCATACTCAACAAGAACTGTGGATGGTTCTAATAGCATGCAGTGAACTACAAAAAAATCACTTCTGTTACACCTGTGTCAAAGCAAAAACTTTAGGATATTATAATGTGTAAAATGTCAGATTGCTGTGGATAAAGTTATTTTATATTAGAGTATCTTTTAAGTGCCATCAGTCTCTTGTACATATTTAGAAAAATGAAGCCTTCTCTAATAAGTATTTAACAGCTTCATAACATTCTGCGATGTATGTAACATTTAGCATACTAAAGTTTTAAATGCTCTTGAAGGTTAAAAGTTAATAGCCAATCTTCATACTACCAAGGTTTCATCTGATACATCTTTTGTCCTCGGACCTAGACATAATCAAAGAACCATTTAGGTTGTGAAAGACCCATCATCGAAGTACAACCACAATACCTGACTGAAAGTCTGGACTAAGGCCTATCCTTCCTTCTCTCATCACTTACAAAAGGCTACAGAAGAATGCATGGCTCAAAGGTTCAAAAAACTATAGTCATTAAGCAAACAAAATTATTACAAGTATTACCATGGACACAGGTAAGCATAAACTTGGCCCAATATATAACAAAGGAAGATTAATTGCTTCCAGTTGCTGCTGGCTGCAGAACTTCCTCCATTTATACCATTACTAAGCTTTTACATATAAGTCATCTCATTTTTGAAACTTTGTTTAGTACTTCATGCAAAAGGTGTTTTAAAAGCGTTTAGTACCAGGACACTAGTCATCTCCGCAATTTACATTTCCAACTACAGATGCCTTGAAACCAAGCTAACAAGTATGAACCTTTCTGACACAAGAAATGATCAAACTCAAGGTAGAAGTAATAAGTGAGGAAAAGTTCTTTGAAAGCAAGAAAATGAGAATCCACACTGATAACATTTATATGTTCTTTTCCCATTATCGTGTACTTAAATGAAATAGGTCTGACTCCTATCACCTCAAACCATAAAGTACATCTCTCTATACTCGGTTTCCATAAACATGAAAAACAAAATGATGCATCAGGAAAAAGTAAGAGCCCTGGTTTCACCTGAAACAGTGTTAATAGCAAAATGGTATTGTTTCTGAGGGACAGGAGCGCAGCAGGGAAGAGTTCACTCACCTTACAGAGCAGAGCAGAGACTGGACATGTACCTAAATTATGTCTAGTAAGAAATACACATTTAAGAGCAGCTACTTTACAGCAAGATCTTCAGGTTACATTAGCATCACAGTGAAAAAATGTCTAAGCAATTGCATTTTTCCAACATTAGAGTTTTGAGGTTCCCAAATGTGAGGATATTAAAATACCAGTACATTGTACTCATTAGTCAAAAATAGTGAATAAAATGCCTAAAGTAGCCTTGAGACTGGCTTGTAAAATATTGATATCGTAAATGAATGTTGCTTCTTGATTGCTAGCGACTAAAAGAAATCCTAACTCAGTCAAAAAACTGAATTATGTTGAAAAAATAAATATATTCCTTGACTGATTTCTAATTCTACATTGTGTTTTTACTTTCAAAAGTACTTGAGACTTTATAGGAAATTTGAACATAAGTAAATGAAGTCAATTTGAAATATTACTTAAATTTTAAGACTATCAAGCATATTTACTACGCCACTGACACAGGACAGTAATTGCATTGGTACAGTATTAAAAAACTATGCAGAAAACACTGGAGAAATATACACAGAACACTTGTCACATTTTTGTCATCATTTCTGATAACACAGAAATGTATCACTATTACTTTTAAGAAAATTATGTTTCACAATTAACTACTATGAAAAATATCCAAAAGTGACCTGAGAAGACTACTTATTCTAAATCTTCCTTTTTCCCTGCCCATGTTCTTTCTACGTCTTTTTTTTTTTCCCCAGACTTTCCCATTCTTCCTTATATATTCATCTCACTATACATGCGCCTTGCCTTCCTTCTTTTTAAACAACACACTAGTTTTTGAGTTATTCTCAGATGTGACACAATTCTGATACTTTCAACTCCTCTTGATGACAGTGAATTTTTTTAATTGCCTTTTTTTTCCTACCCAGTACTTCTATGTGTTATGAGCAAATTACTATATAGATACTACAAGTAGCTTGTGTATAATTTCAAAGAAGGAAGTATGATACATGCATACTGTGTAGAATGCTGTCTGAGAATACGTCTACAAAGTAAATAGCTCATTACCAGTTACAATGGCTTTCAACTGCGCTTCTGCAGTTTATCTTACTCTAATTATGATAAATTCCACTTCAAAGGTATGTAATTTATTTTTAAATAAGCTACATGTTAATTACCTTATGTAAAATATACATATTTTCCTAAAAGAAAGCAAAAATAATTTTACAAAACTATTAATGATAATTGAGCATTTAAAAGGAACAGTGAAGATGTTTGATTTTAATTCTAATGACACATGGTTCCTTTGAGTTTTAAACGACTATTTTTATCTAAAAGTTAAATATATGCACAGTGTCCTAGACAAACATTTCAGAATTCTAATTTTGTTTATTGCTATTGAAAAAGAGCCTCAGTATCAAAGATTAGGGCTTTCAGGTTTTGCTTCTAATCATCTTCTGGCTACAGTATCTCACAATACCAGTCAGTATCCAAGCCAGACAGGATATGAAGTCTGCTCTTAGTAAAATTACAGCAGAAAGCTATAAGCAGCAGAACAGTACATAAATATGCTGTAACTTAGGTCCAAACTAGACCAACTTCTTACAGATGATAACCTGCAAACTTAAACTTTGCACAAAGCCGAGTGGCAGTTAAAGTGATTATGAAAGTGCTGGGATACTTTTTTGTAAATATCTGCCCAGTATAAGACATAAAAGTTACCTACTCAGATGAGGCAGTCTATGTCAAAGTTTAAAGAGAAAATAGTCCATGTGTTTGTTGGCTTCAAGTGTAGAAAATCTAGAATTACGGTTGAGTTATACATGCAAAGCCAGAATTCATCTTTCTGAATATGAAAAATCCCGTGATATTTGAAAAGCAAAGGTTATTTTCTGAAAACTTTCTAGTACATTAAGTACTTAAGAAATCCTTTAACTAACTGAGGTCAGTTCTTTATAAAACCACAAAAAAAAAAATCTGTTAGGTTTACCTCTCTTCTAATTGCCTTTGTACAGACTCTTCATATTTGCAATGCAATTAGCCTTAGTGAAAACTTAAGTAAAGGTTTAAAAATGAATGCCACTGTGGTTACCCTAGATAACATATATCCTTGGCAAGAAAACAAGCAGTCATAATCTTCACATTGCTTTCCACAATAGCACTCCTCCAAACTGAATGACATCTGTTACCTCATCCTGTGTTCAACTATTCATTTTATGCATAAGTAACCCAAACTTTTGTAATAACAAGCAGCAAGTATGCAATCTTTTCACCAAGTGTCAAAATATATATATTTTTAAAACGTTAAACTTTTCTCTAAGTAACAGTCACTTACCATTACAGATTTACTAAACTTTCATCCACACAAGAAGCCAGGAAATCAGTGAAGGTATGGTATGTAAGAATTACGTGTCATATTTCATATGATATTCAAAATACATTAAATGTAGTATCAATAACAATGATGAAACAGGAAACTGGCATCTACTCTTGCATAGCCAGGGCTGAGATATACATGATTGACTTCCAAAAATCAGAGACAGCTGCAGGCCATTACAAACTGGCTACTTCTTGATATGACCTTCTCAGGAATTAAGAAGTGAGTAACTGAGTAATGACAGATTGATAAATCTGATCTCATCACTCAGTTAAGACATTCTCTGGACAACGCAACTGACTGTTAGAAGGTTGTAGGACAAATCAACACAGATATAAAACAGAGACTCTAGAATTTATCTCCAGTTGAAAGCACCCACTCATACAATAGTATTTTGAAAGTTTCACATTTGAGCTATAAGTAATTTAGTTTCTAAAAAGAAAAACTTCCTCCCAACAATTACTTGAAAGCTATCTGATATCATTTAGAAATACAATTGTGTGAATAATTAGCTGCGTATATTTTGCATAATCATCTTCAGAGATACAAAACGTTTTTTGTGCTGTTATTCTTTCCAAAACACAATATGCCTCTTTCATCTATACAAAATATGGATATTAGTATACTAGAAAGTAACTGCAATTATCAAAAGATCAAATGTATAATAAAAAACTTAGTGGATCTAAGCTTTCACATTCTTGTCAAATATATTTGAAAATCTACTGTGTGATTTAAGGGAATAAACCAGCTCGTGTATATTCAGATATAGGCAGATGAACACACACAGAATAATACAACAGAGGTGCTCTTCAAAACATACTAAATGCGATACTTGAAAGTTTAAATTGGTATTTTACAATCTTTATATCACTGAAACTTTCTCAGTGTAGTGGCAATCGGAATAACATGAGGATTACACCAAGATGCACACACATTTATGTTTCTGGTTTTCTGAAAGCTGAAAGCATTTGAATTCACAAAGATTAAAAGGAAACTCAGATTTTCTTCCCAATTTTAGCAATTACCTTAGAATTTCAAATCAAGGCATGAAAATAAAACATGCTAATTCTAGCAAGTGTTTTAGTTACAGATCTATCAAAAATAAATGCCAACTAAACAATATACTCTTTTAGCAAACGATTATATAACTGTAGGTCTGATGTGTATGACAACTAAATGAGCTTAACTGAGCTGAACTTTGTCTAGCTATTGCTGAAAATCACAACCAATAAATAGCTTGGAAGTGGTATATTACACCTTTATCTTTGCTGCCAAACTGAACTGAGGCTGGAATTTTAAGATGAGATATTGAATTATCATCATACTGTGGTATTGACCCACATTTACTTTGAGCTTAGAAGTATTTTTAAGACAGTCTTCACTTATTTTTATATAAACCCAAGAATGTCTCTTTATCTTTTCAACACCAAGTGCATAAGAAAATATCACTTTAATAATACATGTGAAGGAGGACACTTCCTATAATAAGAATAATTATAAAAAAAAAAACTCTAACAATTGAGGAATAAGAATTTTTTAGTTATTTTATAGTTTTTATCATCTCCTGGGAAAAAAAAAAAAAAAAAAGATGAAGTTAGATGATAGGCAATCTAAATATCAGTAATGTCCTCCTTGTATGCTGGCTTCACATTGGCCCCCAAAAATTCTGGTATGCCTTGTGGACTGCTCTGTAGTGGGCCTGCATTACATTGCATGGAATAAGGAATGGATTCACTTAAAACTGCTACCACCTCTCCAATGCCTGTCTTTCCCAGCTCAGGATAGCATGGACACTGCACATGCAGAGCGGCTTAACTTCTTAACTTGCTTGTTGAATAATGACCTATTTATCCCACTGGTATATAGGTCACAAGGGGAAAACAAACTGCTTCAGAGAAAAGTACTCTATGTATGTTTAGCATAAACAAACTACTGTTAAAAAAAAAAAAAGTCAAAGGGCTATTTCTTCATTTAGCTTTAGATGAAACCTAAAAGAAGAAACACCCACAGTGTGTCGAGAAGTTACCTAGTTCTTCCCTATATTAATTTCAAAATAGCAACATTTTCAAATCTTTGCCAATGATTCTAATTTATAGTTTTAGAACTCTTCTTAAAAGACAGGGGGAAAGAGAAATTAGCCTTTAAACAGCTTTCCTTCAGCAGAATGATACCCATTGACATCTAGGAATGTTATTTTCAAATAACGCATGATTTGCTCGTTGTTACAATTGCTCCAAGCACCTGATGTAACTTGCAGCTGAGAAGACCTAGCAATTTAAAAATAATTTAATCACGGCTTATTTTTAATTTCAAATAATATAATAACCTGCTTAGTATTACACACATTTAGACAAGCTACCTGTCTCTGTCCCCAATAAATTCTTCCCTGTCACCTCAAACCTGACATTTTTCAATTCCAAGTACACAGATTTCTTTTTCCGTGGAAGACTTATCATTAAAACTGTCACAAGCTGTAACTATTTATGTATACCTATTTAGTATTTACCTAGCAAAATCTCCACAGGCATCACACTGTTACTGTTTACTCATGTCATTCTGCTGCCAGCCCTGGTTTTCACTGCTGTTGGTCTGATGCTTTTTTGCGCATAGCAGGCTTGTTTCCCTTGTTGACTGTTTCCATAGCATTGCAGGCCCAGACATGCCAGCTGCTTTTCTAAGTTATGTTCGTTCCCCAAATAGTTTATAAGGGTTACATCTAGTAAAACATTTTAATTCAAAGCAACAATAATTACATTAAAAATAGCTTATATAAATAAGTAGTTTGACAGATTGAAGTTCTGATTTTTTCCCATTAATGGGGAAACCATCCATAACTCCAATTTCTAAGTCTTAGCTTTTAAATGGTTTTACATATGCACACATCATCTACTTACAAACTTTAGAAAACACATACCTAAACAGGCCCAGTAACACTTGCTCAGTCTTATTATTATATTTTGACAAGCAAACTGGTGTACATTCCAGTCACACGACTATTCCACCGTGTCTCCATGGTCCAATGAGATCATGGCCCTGTGACAGCACACGTATCCCTAATTCTTCCTGTAGATTCCCCATGCTGTGTGCACTGATATACAAGCACTTCAGAGAAGAAAAAGGAGCAGAGGATGCAGGATATACCCCATACAATATTTATTCCTAGCCTGTTGCTGAATTTTTGTAAAATTATTTAACTCGTTAACCAAATGGATGAAATATAAATCAAACTAAGACTTTATTAAGTAGCACCAGAGACTGTACATGATGGTCTTCAGCAGTAACCTATTTTAAAAATTCACAGAAGAATTAAGTTCCTAACAGTATATAAAGTGCTCACATAGAGACAGATGCAAACATATCAGGGACAGCAGATATATTTGCAAATTAAATATTTTTGAGTCCAAAGAATTGAATATTCCACTAAAAAGCATGACAAGATGAAAGAAAATCTTCATCCAAAAATGAAAAAAACACTGTTTGTTTCCAAAAACAAACCAAAATAAACTAAAAAATAATAAAAAAAAATAAGATTGTCTAGAAAAACTAAAGCTTCTAGAGAAAACTGGAAAGCAGCCTCTGTCACTCCACTGCATGTCATAGCTGGAAATGTCATCTACATTACATAAAACCTTTTTAGTACCTTCCTTTCCTTTCCCTGCAAATTTAAGTGATGTCCAAAACTTCATATTTTCTTATGCAAATTTTGCTATTTCAACCTTGACACTACCACCAAAATTACTTGCTCTCTTATCCCTTTTCATAGTGCATAAAATAGAATCATAGAATTCTTAGAATTGGGGAGAAAGATGTTGTTGGGTACTGTGTCAAAGACCTTACTGAAGTCCAGATAGATGACATCAGTGGCTCTTCCTTTGTCCATTGATGAAATGATACCATCCTAAAAAGCCACTACATTGGGTAAAGCGTGATTTGCCCTTGGTGAAGACATTTGGTTCTCCCATATCACATCTGTGTATTCCATGCGCCTTAGCATAACTTCCAGAAGGATCAGCTCCATGATCTTCCCTGGCACAGAGGTAAGACTGACAGGTCAGTAGTTCACAGGATGATCCTTTTTACCCTTTTTAAAAATGGGTGTGATGTTGCCTTTTTTCAGTCACTAGGGACTTCACCTGATAGCTACTACTTCACAAATATCATTGGGAATGCTTGACAACTAATTCCCTAAGGACTCCAGGACACATCACGCCTCAGACTTGTGGATGTTCAGATTCCTCCAATGGTCACAAGAGCAGATCACCTGCCTGCTCACACCTCACACAACTGTTCTGACTGCTGTCCCCATGAAGCCTATGATAGGCTTGTGCTTTCAAATTCAGTCAGGGTTGCAATCTTTCCTGACAGGAGCAGATACCCTTGCTCTCCTTAGGATGGTTACCATGACTAAGTCTCTGTCCTTGGTGAATAATAATCCTGCACTTCAGAGTGTGAAGACCCTGGCACTTCAAGGGTGATAGTCAACTACTGAATTTATCTCTCTAGTAAGAAGGGTACACACCCTCCCTGCTCAAGCTGCCCATGCAAACTGCCATGCCACGTCCTTCTGAGGCACCATGCCCTGCTTGCCAGTCTGCATAAAGTCTTTGTGTTTGACTTTGCACCATTTTTTTTCTTCTGTGATAATCACTATGACTATTTGGTTGAAACTTCTCACTAATTTCTTCCTTATTTCTTCTCAGACCATTCAGGTTCTCACAAATTGCAACTCATCCGATACATGGTTTGAGAATGCTCTGGGGAAACCTCA
This sequence comes from Perdix hodgsoniae, assembly GCA_035772895.1. NCBI lineage: Eukaryota > Metazoa > Chordata > Aves > Galliformes > Phasianidae > Perdix > Perdix hodgsoniae. Next base: position 1,488,878 of record JAPSGF010000071.1, read on the forward strand.
TTGCAGCCTTCCAGTACCTAAAGGGGCCTACAGGAAAAATGGGTAGGGACTCCTTATCATCAGCAAGTGTAATGGTAGGACAAGAGATAACTTTAAACTAAGAGTTTTGATTAGACATTACAAGGAAATTTTTTACTCAGAGGATGGTAAGGCACTGGAACAGGTTGCCCAGAGAGAGAAGGTGGGGATACCCTATCCCTGTAGGTGTTGAAAGCCAGCTTGGATAGGGCTTTGGGCAACCTGATACAGTTGAAAGGTGTCTAAGTCCGTGGCAAAGGAGTTGGAACTGGATGATTTTTGAAGGCCCTTCCTACCCAAACCATTCTATGGCACTTCCTTTTTAAAAAAGTGAACAACTTCCTTGAACTGGGTTCATGCAGCAGAGCCTTTTCCAGATTTCTTAATGAAGTCTTGAAAGTTGCAGTTATAGGAAAAAAGAAAAAGAAATTAAATAATTATCAGCAAAGTTTCAAGAATTACGTGGGACCTCCACACAGTGACTGCATTAGTAAAGACTTAAATGAAAGCCATGAAGAGCGTGACCCTGCTACTTCTCGCTCGCGCTTCTTTTCCAAGTGCCCATGATTTGTTTATACTGCCAACAACTTCCTTTCAGTGGGAGAAAGTGTGCTGGAGGGCAGTTATATTTTACATTAGAGTTTTAAATGAATGTGTCTCTTTTTATTCTTTTATTTTTAGTAGAACACATACCATATGACGGAGGAAAAAAAGCTTTACCCTCATGAGAAGTCAGTGATGAAGGCTTTTCAAAAACTGCAAGAACCACGTGTCCAGCTAGAATGTGTTCTTGTACTAAATCTAATCACAGAAAGCGTTTAAAAGCTTATGTATCACAGATAAGATGTGACTTAACAAAACCTTCAGGTTGCTGTCATGACAAAAACTAGAGAAGGACTGAAGTCAGTTCTGCAGAACAGTTTTAGAATTAAAAGAAAAAATAATTGTAAAAGCTATATACATATATAAAAAGAACAAAACACATCAAACTGATTAAGGATTACTTAAATAAAATAACCATATGGAAAGCCTACTTTCCTACACAAAGCTGCCTCACTATATCGCAAAATGCATTCAACAAAATTTAAGAGGAACAACTGCTCTGGACATAATATTCTGGCTTGAAATCTATTCAGCCAGCATCTGAATTCACAACAGTCAAGGTACATGACTGCAAGCTAAGATCAGCACAAGCTGATCTCATATTCTGAAGCTGTTGATAGCTATGCAGACCTTTAAATTGTGGTCTGATGCACTGCTTAGTAAATCATTAGGTTTCTCATTAGAGTAAATTTTTATTAGCTTTTCTTTCTATTTTCATGTTACTATACAAGGTACAACACTTCGAAAAACACTCATACACATTTAAACTTCATTGAAAAGTTAATGACTTTGCAAATATATTTCTAGAGTTCCGGATATTTACATAGAGCCTATGCAAATGTTGGTTGATTTATTGTTTCTTTGCTTGTTTGTTTTATAGAATCTACAATGGGACTAAAAGTTAATCAGGCCCTTGAGATTTATCTCCAGTATTTACTGAAAGGTAGATGTATTAAAAAACATATTAAAAACCCAACATGCTCTTAAAGTTTCCCCTAGATTCACGTAGTAATTTTTAACATCCAAAGAAGCAAGCAGAGCTTTTGTTTTCTTCAAAATATTATAGGTATGGATCTCATCTGTGGTTCAGCAGACCACTGCAATGACTTCTATTCTAAACTGTGTTAAAGACAGTGTGCCAGAACTAATACAGACCTCAGCTGATGTTGCTGATGTCTCCTATGTACCATGGTTTTTATATAGAGTACTTACCGTTCTTATAAGGTTAAACTCTATGAATATCATTATCACAAAGTCCTTATGCCATTTTGTACGCAGCCATAAAAAATACTTCTAGTTTGACATCTACTGTATGCAAAAACAAGTCTCAGTAAACACTCTTATGTGCTTTTAAGTTAGAAGTGTATTAACATACACATATAGTGAAAATAATTCAGTAGATTATTATACCAAAAACAAAATTCATGCTCCTGAACTAACTTTTTGTGATCGATATGTTAATCTACCATGTGTATACGTTTTAAATAGAAAAGACTTGCCAACAATATACTCCAAACTGTAGATGCTTACAGGAAACCTCCAAGCCAGAAAAATATAACTGTTACCCGAGGCATAGTAGGCAGAATGTTATATGTCATTATGCATATTAATCATGACATGCAATAAATTGCATTCTTATAACAGTTAAGAAAAAAAAATAGTTATCAAATAAATTTTGTGCTACTTTCCTATTACATTACTCAAACACCGCTATCTTAAAAAAAAAAAAGAACCTTTAGTAATCCTTCACTGAGATCGAAAAGGCCATTCAAATAAGAGTTGATCTTTTGTATTTGAATTACATATTTATCGCTTAAATTTCATGTTGTAAAAGCAGTAATTAGGTGACATAAAAGCTACTTTATAAACAAATGCAAACTATATTTCATCCAACAAGTAACAAGATCTTAACTGCAGTTGATGCAACTCTGAATTCAAATATTCTTTTAAAACTTTTATCTAAAAGAATTCAGAAAAAAAGTACCTTAAATTTTCACAATAGACATATTTGTTAACGTTTCAAAAGAACACTGAAATCATGTCACTTGTTCAATCCCTAAAAAGATTAAATAGGGTTTTCTTGCCTTTGTATCATTTACCCAAAGTATCTGCATCTCTGCATGACAGCATAACGAGAAAACATGTAAATTTGTGTCAGAACAAAAGCTGAAAACTTCTTTCAAATTATATATTTCTATCCAGAACCATCATTAAAATATCAATTTCAACAGTGTTCCAACTGCAGTAACATAATTTGTAAATTACAGCGACTGAAAAGCCAAGACTCTCCCCATAACATAAAACTTATCATAGAATCATAAGGTTGGAAATGACCTAAAAGATCATCTAGTCCAACTGTCTTCACATGACCACTGCTACCACAAGCACTAAAACAGATCTTGCAGCTCCTCATCCAGACGCCTCTTGAACACTGCCAGGGACGGCTACTTCACCACCTCCACCTTACTGATTGATCTCTGAAGGTAGCTTTATAGGAAAGTCTTCTTGCTAGTTTGTTGTTTTTTTTTTTATTTGTTTGTTTTTTAGGGCTGTTGTTTCTTAACTTTTTTTCTTAAATTTGTGCCAATATATTTGGCATAAATATATTGGATATATGCTTCATTTTATGATAGGACACATGGTGTTAATTTTAGAGAAGCAGAATACATTCTTAGACCAGGCACCATTGTGCTCAAGGTCAAGGACACTTGAGGTCAACCATAGCTTCATGGTTAGTGGATCATATAACACATAAAAATTAATTTCCATCACATTCAAATTTCTTCCGCATCTGTTGGTAATAATTTATTTTGTAACATTGTAAAAGGCATGTGGGCGCTCTCTTTCCCTCTCTCTCTCTCTCTCTATTTTTTCCAGATAGACCACCACTTTGCATACGTAGTTGTGCCTGAGTCAGATATTTCAAGTTCTGCACTTCCTGTACTTTGATCCATAAGATCTTGTATCTGTATTTTATTTATTTATTTTTAAAAAACTCTTACTTTCTCAATAGAATATTAATTATACTTGATTGCTTTTGGCTTTTTACATTTAAGGCTCTAAAGTGCTTCATCAGGTTTCCAAAAAACAGTTTTATTGCATTCTTCATTATATTTAAGCTAGAAGTCCAACACATAATAACACCATCAAGATGACAGTTTGTAAGCACTGAACTACAATGGACAGTTTGATATTATGGCTTTAATAATTTATTTTTGTTGCTCCATTAATGTCATGTTATTAATAGCAATAAAGCAAAACCCAATGGCTTTCATCCAGTATTTACTCTGAGTCAACTCCCTTACTCTTTCTTAAGGGGAACAGTGAAACAATAAGTAAAAATAATAATTGACTCTAGCTGTAGCTGCAAATATGGCAAACATGGCTGCAGTGGATGCATGTACTCTTCACCAAGACAAGAATTACTATTAGAAAAACAGCATGACATTGTACTGGTCTGAGTACAATTCTATAGGGAGCACGCCTACAGAAGTGAGTCTTATAAATACCAAAATAAGAGCTTGAGTTAGAACTTACTGACTTCAAGAAACATCTACTTTTTCTCTCCTCCGCACTCCCAAATGTCACTAATTCAGGTTTTTACTTCTTAGTCATTAATTCCTTCAATATTTCACAAATTCTCCTTCTATACAAGTGTCTATCCCTAGAAGTGCTTCTCACTTATTGCCCCTAGGAGTTCATACTTCTAAATCCATTTCTGTAAATCTCTCTGACTTCCCAAGCAATCCCATCCCTCCTATTACTTCTGAGTTCAACAGAAACCCACTTATCTCTTTAAAGAAAAAGGAGACATCCTCAGAGAACCCAAACTTCTCATTTTCACTTTGTTCAGCAATTAAGCAGTATTTTGAGACAGCACTCAGTGATGACCTGAAACACCATGCACAATTATGGCTGATAGGAATAGAAATACCCACAAGAAAGAGATGTCAAAAATGGAGGTAATAAAAGCTGAGCTTGGTAGCTCAGAAATCTCCTCTACAAAATACATATGCTAAGGCAAATAAGTCATGAAGAATTGTCTTCAGAACAGCCCTGGAATGCTTTGTTTCATGGTCAGTGAAACCAAGCACCAGCAAAGACAAAGAACTACTTTCCTAACCAGTATTTCCTTTTATTCCTTTAACTCCCACAGTGTAATAGATGAACACATTTACCAAACTAGCTTATTCAGGTCCACTAAATCATTTACAACCTGAGAGGTGTAAAACACTGCAGAACAAAATAATAATGGAGAATTTATTTTCCTCATTTGTTTTTAAAGAAGTTAGTATTATCTGAATTTTCTCAATTACCCTTGTCAAATTCAAGGATATAATCTTTAATTATTAGCTTATTTACTGTCAAAAAAAATACACTCTTCTATTGGCATTTGTAGATATCCACTAATCTTAGAAATATAAACAAAACAATCACAGATTTCAATCTCTAATAAGCATATATTTAATATTAATTTACTTTAATTTACTATTTTGTATTTTATTTTCTTGAAAATTGTTCACAACTGTGCATGTATGAATTTGTCTCCCATGGATGTCCCTTCCCTGGAGGTGTTCAAGGCCAGGTTGGATGCAGTCTGGGTTGCCTGGTTTAGGCTTAAGTGTACAAGAAAGATAGAGAGCTGTTGGAAAAGGTCCAGAGGAGAGCCACGAAGATAATTAGAGGGCTGGAGCACCTCCCCTATGAAGACAGGCTGAGGGAGCTGTGCTTGTTCAGCCTGCAGAAAAGAAGGCTGCAGGATGACCTCATTGCAGCCTTTCAGCACCTAAAGGGAGCCTACAAACAGGAGGGGAGTCAACTCTTTGAAGGGGTAGATAACTGCAGGACCAGGGAAAATGGTTTTAAGTTGAGGGAGGGAAGATTTAGGTTGGATGTCAGGGGGAAGTTCTTTACAGAGAGAGTGGTGAGGAGCTGGAACAGGTTGCTTAGAGAGGTTGTGGATGCCCCATCCCTGGAGGTGTTCAAGGCCAGATTGGATGGGAGTCTGGGCAACCTGGTCTAGTATTAAATGGAGAGGTTAGTGGCCCTGCAGGGGGCAGGAGGTTTGGAGATTCATGATCCTTGAGGTCCCTTCCAACCCTGGCCATTTTGTGATTCTGTGAATCTGTAATGAAAGCCACCTAAATTAACAGCCTTTTTCTGATGAATTGGGTAGAACACATCTGGAGTATTGGTACTTCTGGAATGATATCATGCAGCATTTGGTTGAGTTATGAAAAACCTGACATATTGAACATTTTACTGTACAGCATATGAGTAGCACGGCTATTTATGTGCAATATTCATTTTAGTGAGTGATTCAGTCAAGGAAAATAAAAATATGTTCGTGGTTCATCAAATGAGCCTTATGATTAACCAGACTTGACCAATTTTAACCTCTAATTTTTTTTTTTTTTTAATTTCCTGCTGTTATCAGTGTGACTTCTCCTAAGCTAAATATTTAAATTTGAAGGAATATTTTTCGTTTACATTACCTGGAAAAAAGATTTATAAATTTCTTTTGGCAAATTGCATCAAATTAAAATTAGATACAACATATCTGAAGGTCGGGTATTCAAATTACTATCTCAAAATTCAACTGAGTTATTTTTTGTATTTTTATACTTGAATGCATGATGCATTCTAATTAGTCACTCAAAAAAGAAAATAAAATCTCTCTTCAGGAATACAGAAACACTGAAGAATGCCTACACAGCCTTATCAGTAATATGCGTGAGTTTGCACTCACACCAAAAATGCATGAATGCGAATATAAGAGTATTTCCTGCATGCTAGTTAATCGTTGAATATTTCCCCTACACTCCAATTTTCAATTTAACAGGAAGAAATATAGAAATATCAGTGCTATAGTCTACTTCATCACATCTGTTTTTTGTTAATAAGTGTGCAACCAATATGCCCTCTATTACTTTGGATTTTTTTAAAAATATTCTAAATACTGATTGATTTCCCTATTCGGATGTAAGTACTGCCATGAAAGACTGAGAAAAGAATCTTAAGCCAACTGAAACTAGGGACAAATTTTGAATTAAATATTCAAATTTAATTTAGTATTTCCTCCATTCTAAAAAGAATATAGCTATAAGGTATATTTTACTTCAGTAAGTTGTACTAAATTGAACAAGTTTTCTCATATGATAAGCTCATTTTAAACATTTGTAGGGAAAAAGGTCAGGCATTTGATTTTTCTCTTCAGAGAAAAAAAAAAGCACAGATCTTTTATAGATTTAAGAATGCAGAAAATCATCTTTTACTTCTAATTTCATTCTATTACAACACCACAAAGCAAAATCATAGAAGTTCCCAAAAAAGAAAGAAATACACCTGCTTCTGACACTAGCTAAGTCACCAGCGGTTCTCGTATTTTACTAAGCTCTCTTATAATTTGGTAGAGAAAATGCTACTCATGCTTATAATCCTACTTCAGGCTTCATAAACACGTTGAGATCAAGAATATAAACAATAACATAAAGACTATATACATTTTTAAAGAAAAAACAAAAGCCCCTTGTAAGAATTTAACAGTTAAAAGATAAAGAAAATTATTAAAGATATTTAAATTCTTTAAATATGCGAAGTCCACATTTAAGAATGGTGTTTCTTTCTGCTGTGAGCCGTGTATCAGCACAGAAAAAGTGTTAAGTCTCCACTGAAGAGCTCTGTTTTTTCTAGCTCTTGTTGCAGCTAACTCAGCACTGAGATAACTAGCTTACTTTCCAATTGGAAAAAAAAAAAAAAGAGGAGCCAATTTAATGAACAGGAAGATGCTGAGACAATTATGAAAAAGTAAGACTCATAGTGCAGTTAATCTTACTCTGCTTATTACGTGTTCAGTTGTAAACCTTAAGCCAAACATTAATCACATAAGTGGGTACAGAAACCAAACACTTCTCTCTTCAGAGACCTAGCACAGTTGCTTCCTCTGTTTATAAAATCACTACTTTTCTTAACTGAAGCACATATAATAATGTCTGTTGAGATCTATGCAGTACAAAAGCAACAAAAGCACACACCCAAACACTACACTCCCTGCTTTCAAGGCTAATTAAATAATAAGGCAAAGACTGTCTGACCTGTGCAGACAGTAAATTATGCTCTTTATAACCAACTCCATAAAAAACTATTTTTACCTTAGTTGTTTCAAAATATATATAATTCTATATACATAAAGCTAACTATTATAACAATATTTTAGTACTGACCAACTGATTTTTTTTTTGACAGAAATCTTAATTTAGAGGAAAAAATTACTAACTTCAACTTAAGTATCTGTATTTTTCAGACTCTTAAATTAAGTATATAACCTTCTTCATCCTGACAGTTCTAACCTGCTATCATTTCAGATTTTCTAAGACTTTTTTTTTTTTATTATTTTACAAAAGCACAGAGGATTTATTTTAAAATACTTTTTATTACAGCTTAACATAACCAACTTGAATACATTAACTAAAGCTTCTCTAATTAAAATGTGAATAGTTTCTAACTTGAATAGTACAATTTAAATCTGACGCATTCTGGTATTTCTCATTTTGCCCCAGATAATTTATGGGATTTATACAACACCTGGATTAGGAAAAAAGATATATTCTTTCCTGTCCAACAACTATTTATTCTGCATACAAATAGTCAGTTTTCAAAAATAAGAGACCTTTTGCCAAACAGAGATGATTTAAAAACAACATACTGTGTATCTTTTTATTATCTTCATTTCATTTCTTAGTACAGTACAATGAGAAACACTACTAAAATATTAGCAATGAGTGATTTCATGCAAGCGATTTCATGAAGTATAAGGAAAAGTTACACAATTAATTACATGCATTTACAGATATACAATTAATTAAAATAAATAAATATTCTATCTATGCAGTAGAAGCTTCATTTCATGACTTCTCATTTAAGATTACACCCAACACAGGAAGTGTCATTATTTACATGAACACTCTAAACACAAATGTACTAAACAGAGGAAAGAACAAACAAGTTTTCATGACAATATTCTTTTTCTTCTTTCCTCTTCACAACACCCAACATCCCTTTACAAAGAAGCTCAAAGCTATTTTCTCCCTGACTTTCATAATTTTTAGCATTTGGACTTGTTTTCAATAAAAACATACATCAAGAAGTCTTTTTTGATACCTGAAGAGAGGCCACTCACTCAGCTATGAAATCATTTAAAACAAACAAACAAAAAAAAACAACAAAAAAAAAAAAACAGCAACAAAAACTGTTGAATTAGAAGAATAATGGAGAAAGATACAATACAAAATGAACAGCTATGCTTAGAGAGAAGTCTGAAGACTGAGCTTTTGACTTGACAACTTTACAAGTTCTCTCTGGAGTTTCTCAACAGAAAATTTTAAGTACCACTGCTACACAAATACTGCAAAAAACATAATGGACAGATTTGCTCTTGAATAGCTTCTAATCTATACAAAGTGGCTGAATATGGGTGAAGTGGGAATTTAGAGAAACCAGTTATTCTTCTTAAGTAGCTCATTCTCAACTAGAAGCAATATGAGTAACTGAAATCCTTTCTCTACATACTCCATTAGGCCAAAGAATAGAATTAAAATACAGCTCCATTACAACAAGAGGTTCTGTACTGTCCTCACTTCAATCAACACACAGTTTATGTACTTTTTGAGTTACACATGTATAATTGATATTAATGGTCCTTTGGAAGATGTGTTAACTTGTGTAATAGCTTCCTGCTTGCACATTCAACAACTATAGCATTTGGCAGCCAGGCACTTAACAGCAATATTCCACTGGTTTTATATTCTGTTTGTAGTTATTTCCTTTTTATTTTAAGGCATCTTCACAAGTTGTTTTTGTTTCCAATAGCCAGGCTACTGTTTTATGAGCATTATTTCTGTTCTTCTTTTTCATGTTCTTATTTGTATACTACTTGCTACACAGCTGTTAGTTGCCTCTCTTCCTGGTCACTGTGTGCTACAGAATGCTTAACCTAATCCCAAACAGCATCTTTTCCAAAATGATTTCATCACCTTGATGTATAACTTCCATATTTTGATTTATAAGCCTTCACCATAAGTTACACAACTTACAATTATTCTCACTTTCTTATTTTAAATTCATTTTACTTCTGAAACTCAGTATAATAACTACACACTAGGATGATATTTTTTCAGAGGACAATCCATAATGTCTCTAAGATATCTTTTTCTAAGTATTAATAGCCAACCTAGAGATGGTCATTACTGCAGTATTAAATCAAGCTTGTTTTTATATCAGTATTACTTCTTGAACTTAAATCTCAGCAGCCTCCTAAGTAAAGACTATAATTATTTAACTAGATGGTACAAATGAAAGGTACAATTGTAAGCACCTCTCAACTTAAAAATCCTTCCTAAGACCTATTTAGTAGCTGCTGTAAGTTTCTGTAAGGCTAACAAATTCCTAGGTGTCCACATCAAGAGGAAATGAAGTACCATGCACTGCAACTAGCAATCATTGTTAGTCCTTCCTGTAGCAATACCTAGGACAAAAACAGCATGAAGATTCACTCTCATTCTCACATATGGCTCAAATATGGTTCTGTACACAACCCATACAGAATTTCCTTGACTAAGTGCATCTTTGCACTGAGCAAAGTTCTGCTTATGTTCACTTGCACTACTCACGGTCAGCTGGAGAATTAACAACTGAGTAGAATAAAATTAGGTTAAAGGGCTGCGTGGCTCTGAAAAACAAGTGCCTATGGAGCTTGTGAACACTGTTTCTGTGTTAATAATAAAAATTTCAAGATTGCACCAGTCTGATAATTTTGTAGCTTTCACAGGAATTCAACTTCATTTCAAATTCAAAAAAGATAAAACATTGAACAATGTTTTCATTTTTGTAAATCCTGTGTTACATCCATTTTTTTTCCCATGCTGCAGCCTCAAGTTTTGCTGTACACCCAAGGTCTCAGTACTAGCAGTGTTTACTTTACCTTGAAATGATACAGCTTTCCCTTGGGCTTCAAAACTGTAGCATTCAGAGAACAACTAACTCTCCACTTGAAGATCAGAGCATTTCTGCCTGTAATTGACCACTTTCCTTGAATTTCCTTGTGAATTACAATTCACACACACTTAAAGAAATGCCCTAGGATTTGATACGGTAAGAGAAAGAAAATCCCATTTACATTCTCTCTGTATCTCAGAACTGAAGAAAGAATACTATTCAGGGATCTTTGACATGTACAGGTTGCTGCCACCCATGCTGCCTAAATTCTACCACTCTGACATAGTCAAGCAAGTGCCTCGGTCATTTAACTGGGTTAACAATCTGGGTATCAGCAATGGGAAAACATATATAAGGAACCTTACTTTTCTGTATAACTGTTTTTGATGTAAATAGGCCTGAAAACCAAAGAAACTGAGGCTTAAACAAATTGCTTTTTATTTAGGAGTTGCCTTCACACTTAAGGGTCCCTATGGTAAACCTCAAGAAAGCAAATTAGGAGCACTTTTAAATGCTTCTTTTACAAAATCAGTTCCTAGGAAATTAAGCTCACCTTATTTTTTGTTTTCTTAATCTGAAACACATAAAGAAAACATTAATTATGAAGTGGGAAGGAAAAGTCATTCAAAGTCAATTCAAGATGGATTTAGTAAAAAACAAAGTCAATATTCACATTAGTGCTGTAATGATACCCTTCTAGGATGCTTCAATTTAATTTGGAAAGAAAAAAAATCTAGTCCTCAAAATGAATTGTTTTTAAGAATGCAAAGTGTTGGGCCAATTTACAAGTTCCATTTATTTATTCATTTTTTTTACTCAGCTGGACAGAGAATAACAGAAGAATTGCATCATGCTGTTAAAATAAAATAAAAAAAATGCACTTATGGAATAGCAACAACAAAAGAAGCTTAATACTGAAAGATGTTACAATGCTTGCCAAAATTCTGATTTCAGTTCTTTTCCCCACTGGCTCATGGCTCTGACAAAACAAATGAGACCAAATTTAACATTCCAATTGCTATCATTTCTGCTACCTGAACACAGAAGTATATTTATCTATAAAAATTTTTAACTAGAAACAGCTAAAGTAATTTCTAGTACAACAGAGCTATAAGTAGTGACATATAATTTGCAGCAGTAAGAGATGAATTGGCCTCCTGTGTGTTTGAAGTTCAGACTTGAACACGTCTTCAAATCTAACCTGAAAGTGATCTGATTTAATCACTCAGCACAATTTCAGTATTGTGACTGCTGCTCTGGAAATACAGGGAAAAAGAATGTCATTTTCTTAGAACATTGGAAAAAACAATTATTACTATTTATATACTCTTAAAAGAAAGAATAGTACAATAAACTGAGTTATGAAAACTAGAACAATAAAAACTGCTATTAAAGAGGCTGACAAAAAAGATTATGTCCAGTAGCGTATTGTTATGTTCCCATTATATTTTAAATACTTGAAGTAGCAACAAGTATATGTACTACTACAAGTAACTACTATATGTATATACTATATGTACTACTATATGTAACTACTGTGCTTAGTAGTTGCCTGGTGAGTATTTCTCTGTGTTCCTATTGTACATGTGAAAAGGTTTTAGAAAGATACTAAAAGGAAATTAGGTCAAATAAAATGTACTCTATTCTGTGAACAAAATAGCTACACAGTTCCTCAAACAATGTCTGTTTGTTTCAAGAATCCTTTCATATTTAGTAAGATGCTGTTAATAAATTCATATTACGTATCTGCAAAATGGTTCAAATATGTCATTGTCTTGAATACCACATGCAGATGGACTGGATAGTAGCTATGCAATTTAACTTAAATAAAATACCACATGGAAACAGCAATTAATAAATATCATACTGCTAATTCATTTCAGTGAGAACTCTATCCTTTTCTGTAACATTTTAATGTTGTAATGTGTAATTTTGTTCATCTTCAAGGAAATATACTACCAGCAAGTGAACACTCATCTACCCCAAAATAGAACCAATTCTAAAGTCCTCCAAAATTTAACATTACCAGGAATATAAAAAGGAGTTGCTGTCCTCATATAATCCCTAAGGGGTATAAGATTCAGTAGAAACAGATTACTCAAGTTATAAGAGAATGTGAATTATTTTATTTTAAGCAGATTTCAGTTATGGGTTAATTAAGGGCAATCCTCCTTATTGTTTAGTTTACTGCACTCATACTCCATTTGTAACGGCAGTTCACAGGACTCCAGGGTTTCTCAAAAGGATGCTCACATATCACAACCTAGTATTCTAAGAAGGAGAGGATAGAAGAGGATAACTTCACCTCTGGACTCATGAACTTCATGACGTCTACTGCCAAATCAAGAAAGTTCTGATGTTACACAATCTTACTATGCAAGATAGTTTTGAGGGACATTTAGACTGTTTTCAACTGAATGAATATCAGAGGTGGGTTTGTTTTTTCTTGCATGCTTTCTGTTTTTCTTTTCAATAAAAGTTTCTATTTCAAACACTATTCAGTATTTTTCCTTAAAACCTTTGATATGCTTTAATATTCCAAATGAAAGATCTTTTATCTTAATTAAAAAAAAAATCCTCATGTGTCTTAATAGACATAGGAACTGGCTGTTATCAACTTTTTTTTGTAAATTCACAATTATGTAGGAAACCTTCTACAGAATCAATCTTGAAGTGTGCCTAATCCAGTTCTATAATCAGAACATGCCACTGTTCAGCAAAAGCATAGCGGCTTGAACAGATTTACTAGACTTATTCCCACAAGCAACACCCTGTGGCAAGAACTTTCAGAAGCTCGCTACTCAGTGTGTGAAGAAGTACTTTTCTTTCATCTGTTTTATACAGTTCTCATTTTATCAGAAGCCCGAGTACTTACGCTGAGATGTCTGTCAATAAGTTCCACATTCACATGCCCATCAACATGAATTTGTATCTTCCAGACACAGCTCTCACTTTTTCCTCCTCAGAGTGAAGCTCTGAGGCTCCTCTGATCTCTCTCCATTGGCAGCTTCTCCACACCCTTGATATTATTAACAACTTCCTTTTCCATCCTCTATTTTCACCAAATCTTTCTTGAAGAAATCAGACTGTGCACTGTACTTGAGTGGGTGCTGCAGAAAGTTTTTAATACAACTTTTAATACAACAGAAAATATCCTGCATATTCTTCTCTGTGGCCCTCCTGTTCAGACCTAATAGCAACTTTGGTCTGTCTGTACCTGGAGGTGATGATTTCAGAGAATCTTCAAAGAAAATTTTAAGGTTCTCCTGAGTTCCAAATGCTAGCTCAATTTAAGCATGCATACCCATTTTTTCCTGTGATATATCATTGAATGTGTACCACATTTCTACCCACTCAGCTTTGTGAGGTCTTCCTGGAGATCCTTTCTATCAGTATAGCGTTTGACCACTGAAGAGATATTAGTATCACCAGCTAACTTGGATCTCTTCCACTTACCTCCTCCTCCTCCCAAAAAACAGGTGAACCTCATCACATTACAGTGAATTTTTAACATCTAACTTAACTATTCCATCTAAAGTTTTCCCCCCAATCTACTCCTACTTAAAATCTGTGGTCCATCTGACACAAAACCTGCATCTAGTGTGAGATTCTCCCTGAAGATTTTAGTAGTAAAGACCAATACTTGGCCTTATTATCTGAGTATTTATTTTAAACTGGACAGAAGGGGGAAAATTCAAGAACAGAGGATTGTGTTTTAGAGTGCAGTGATGCCCATTATAGTTCACTAAAACATGATTTTGAATGATGGATCTAGTACACCAACAACTTAAGGTACATATCTCTATAACGCAGATCATATGATTAGCAAGTAGATGCACTAAATTTACTTTCACAGAAGGTTCACAAACTTCACTCTTATGAACCTAAGTGCTAAAAATTACGCACAGATGAAGAAAAGAGTTATGTGAAAGTCAGACCTTAGGTGAACAACTTGCGACCATTATCATGAGATCGATGAATGTTTCTAATTTACTTCCTCTGATTATGTCCATCATACAGTAATAACTCAGCAGTGTTAGTCTATGTTAGTTGCAGGAACCGATACTTAGAAAGAATCAAAGGTACTGGTTAGTTAGCTTATTACAACTTTTGGATTTTAATATGAAGCATCAACGAACTTGCCTATGATTTATTTCATGCTTAAGTCTAAAAATGAAAAAAAAAAAAGGAAAAACAAACACATTTGGAGTCTCATCAGCTATTCTCAACTTCCTGAACTACTTTCCTGATTATTCAGAAAACAGTGAACATTTTTCAGAGAACTGTGAAGCAAAAATCTTTTTCCATATCTAAGTTGATAGCTGGTGATTAACAAATCAAATAATAATAAAAAAAGATTTCAGTGAAGTAATCTAACTAGTCTGCTACTGTTGTCACTGATAGTCAGTGATAATTGGGAATAAAAGAATTAGAACCTAACTATCATATGAGCCATGTGATAGAAAAGATTACTTCAGCTAGAACTTTCTTGCTTCCAAATTCTAAAGTGCTCCAAAGTTTCTGAGAAGGGAAAGAATTATTCATACTAAAACAAAAGCAGTAAGTTTTTTTTCTTCCTGAAAAAGCAAAAATAGAAGTTTAACACCACTTCTCTGCAGAATTCAAACTGGAGAAGAAAATCTTAGATTTTTCTAAGTTATTTCCATTCTCCAATAAGGCTTAAGCCAAGATGTCATACACTTTTTGTTAAAACTACAGAACACCTCTTGTTTAGGCATAAATGCCTAACATTTAGCCCTTTTAGAATTTTTTACTTTGTGACAGACAACAATGATACAGTTTTGTAATCACTGACATCTGCTTTCCATTTGTTCTAAGATTTGATAAGATAAATGCATTTTATGAAATACATAGTGATTGAAGTGGTATCCTACCTAACAGTACCTTATAAATGAATATATGGAAAATTTCTATAGCAAATAGCTTTCTAAGCTTGCTACATGTCCTAGAGAGATAATTAAGTGGATTGTATAGGGATTCAACAAAATTACAGACCCGTAACATATAATAAAGCAGATAGTAATTACCCTGGTTGTATGCCAATACAGTTTCTGCTTACTAGATAGGCACATACAGTAACTTATCAGTTGGTTGATTGGTCTGTATTACTTTATTCTCATTATTGTTTTTGTTCCCTGCACCCCAATCACAGTGTGGTACACAAGAACTCTTAAGGCTCACAGAACTTCACAACTGCATAGATGATTACTGAGAAGAGTGAAACAGCAAGCAAAACACCTGATTAGCTAATTAAAAAAAAACTATTTAATCAAGGCTTTCTGTTGCCTAAAATAAAATATAGTTACAATGTAATTAATAAGTTCATTTATTAAAATAAATAACGAAGAAATCTTTAATTACTGAGTTTGATGAACCTAAAGTTTCTCTGAAACTATTTGCTTACAATGGTAGGTGTATAGTAGATTGAGTTTGCTTAAGTGAATACTGTAATCTTATTTGAATAATTGGAATTACTGCTGTAAAATTAAACATCTACATTGGATCTATTCATATAGCTAATACAAAGTTTTATTTTAAAGTGTTTGGAACTGAAAAATTGTGTTGGATTCCTGTTTCACTGTCATTTTCAAGTTTTCCATGGAGAATTCAATCTAGTCCTTCACTAGGTTTTAACTTCTTCCTTAATTTGAAGCACCACCATTCAACATCATGAACGACAGAAAATATCTTAAGATTGACAAAAATAGTTAATTATTTACTTGCTTAAATTCTCATTTGAACTCTTTGAACTAACTCTTGAAATGCAGATTTAATTATTTATTTTTAAACAACACAAGTTTGTTTATAAAGGACAAGTTTATTCACAATACTTTGGAATATACAGGGAATACCAGTGCCAATATAATCCTGATATACTTGAAATGTAGTCAGAATAACTGGTACAAGACAACAGTTGCCCTCTGACAATAGGAAACTAATAGAGATCAGGTAGCTTGTTCCAAGTCAGGTTGAGAATACTGTTTTCTTAAAACTTGAAATCAGAGTTCCTTTACTAGATTCAAGCAAATCTAGCTAACATGTATGACTTCGCAAGAATTTAAAGTGTGTTTGTTAAAGAATTAAAGAAATGAATTGACTTAAAAAGAGACTTGGGGAAAACTTCATATATAGACAAAATATTAAGAATATAAAATCCAGACAAGTACTTTGTATCTTTCACTTCAAGAATTTCAAGACTTTTTTCAGAATACCATGCTAAACCAGTTTATACTATCACTGACATTGAGAAATACAGAATTTTCAGTATTTAGCGAAAAATTAATTTACAGCTGCTACTTTTTAAAGCAAAAAATAAGGATCAATCATCTTAGGAAAACTTCAATTTCAGAAAAGTAGAACTCAATTCCCAGCAAAAACGTGCATATAATTCAACACTAGAGCAGATTCTCAAATATAGTTTAAGATTATGACTAAGAGCTAGCTGAATTGATTTTCAATTCAAGTGAGAAATCAAGCTAACCTCTACCTCCTGGCAGACAAGTACATTCTAACAGAGCATGAGACATCTAATGAAACACCTAAAGGTTTTTGTCATTAACAAAACGCCCTGTTGCTATTGCAACAAAATAATAAACTATAAAAAGTTCAATCGTCCTCCTGAAGAATCTGCAAATATCAGAGTCCAGGATGAGAGATTATTTCCTTTCCCACCTGGATAAGGATCTGGATACAACAGATTTGTCACTCTAAAACTCCAGTTACATAAATTGGAGGAAGCAGCAACAATGTAGATGCCTGCTACTTCTCACTGTTCAGTCACTACTGTCTTTGATGGCTTATCTCAAAAGAATTCCAACTCAGTATTCAGACTCAGCATAAACTCTTCACTATCATCATAAGACCATGAACTTGGCAAGCTTAAACTACAGATTAATTCCCCTTCCATAGGATTCAACAACAACAAAAAGCTAAAAGACAAAAGGTAATTAAAACATTCAAAATACTGAGCAACAGGCAGGAAACACATTAGTGCATTAAAGGTAAAAAAAAAAAAGTTGCAGAACAACACGCCTCTAACAAACAAGAATCAATTTCTTCAAAAATATAGTAAAGAAATGTTGTCCTTTTGATTTAGAATAAAATGTCTTTTCTTACATCTACTTATCACTTAGTAAGAGCAGCACTGACAGACCAGAAACTTAAATTGCATGTCCAGTTAAGTGAGCAGATTACCCTGAAAAATAGTGTATTTTGTGTAGAATGATAGAATCAAAAAAAATTTTCTTCAGTTCCATGAGAGTTAGGAAACACCTTGAAGGCCAGCCTATCCAGAGTACTAAGGCTCAGAATACCCAGAGTACTAGTCAACTTTTCAGTGTACGTATTATTACTATTCCTGCTATTTACCAACAGGTTTTACTTCTTTTGAGAAAATAAAGTCAGACTGTGGCTGATCCATTTAAGATTTCTCATGCTGAAAGTTTAAACTTCTGCTCAGTAACCAGGTTTCTGCACTGATGAAAAAAGTTCAACTGGGAGGAAGACTCAGACTATCAGTCAAATATCTCAACAGGATTACCTGAATGTTCCAGAAAATTAACCTTTCAAAATAAAAAAGTAGTTCAAAAACAAAAAACAAAAACAAACAAACAAAAAAAGATTAATAAGCTCTCTTATTCAGTGAAGCTAAAACCACGTACACTAACTAAAATACTTGCTGGGTATTAAAAAGCTTGCTAATTCACCTCACGTCACCTAAGTAAATGGAGGAACAAATGTTATCCTTTTTTCCTCATAAATCAAACAACTGCTCAATAATGTTTTTTGTTATTTTGATAACAGTTAAGTTCAAAGAGTCTGACCATGAAGTAAGAAAAGCTATACCTTAAAGGTTGAATTCATCTGTAAAATTTCCAAAGTAATGTTCTGGGAAGGATTTAATGACTACTGACCATGCACAGTGATGAAATTGGTGAGAAAACAAAATGAAGCACATGGACACATTTAAATGTGCATTCTGTCCTACAAAATCATGATTTCTATTAAAACGAAAGAGTTTTCAGGGTGAGAACATCCTCATTGAATAGTCTATAGATTTTTTCTTAATATACAAGAATACTTTTTTCCAAAACTTTTTTTTTTCTAATTGAATTAGACACCTTTGAAAACTCTATAAATACTGCATTATTACATTCCAGATTGTATTCAGTAGACTTCATATTTTAACGGATGTAAAGGAATGAAGAACCAAATTGTGAATGAATTTGAGAGAAGATTGTAAATTGTAATGTTTTCTCCTAGAAAACCAGAAACCTTGGAAATCCAGCCAGAATTTGAAACATAGTAACCTATATAAACCTACAACCCAATAACCAGGCAATACATTACAGAACAATCTTATACTGAGTTGAACAATATCAAAATATGTGCTAAAAAAAATATGTATATGTCTGAGATAAATTTAGACTCTATTGAGGAGATGAATTACCTCATAAGTGTAAGGAAGTTACCCAGAATAACTGATGTGCACTCAGAAATTGGAGGAGGAAAAAAAAAAAAAAAAAACCACAAACCACAACCTAGTTTTTCCTCTTGAGGTAAGAATAGGAGACAACACTAAATCAGCATTTATTTGACATTCTCTGAAGATACTTGATGAATACCCAGAGTAACATTCATCCAGAGTAAGCTGAAAGGGAAGTAGCACATGTGGGCTATTTTTATTTTCATGCATTGGTTTTGATTCTGTTACAGAGGCAAATCATTGTACAACTTACTATATATAACCAGATCTTTTATACTTAAATTATGATTTATAATTAGTGAACTTACCACCTGAAATTTAAGCATAGAAACAGTAATAGAACTTCATGACACTGCGCACCTGAAAGCAGTATTCATTGTGTCATCCAATGGTTTATTTCACCTCAACATATCTATCAATAATACTGGCAAACATAGCAACAGAAAGATGTATCAAAGAAAATAAAATTATTCCAAAATTCTACTTGTAAACTCAGATTTCACTTTTTGTAAAAAGAAAAAAAATACTAGAACATCTTCACTGTAGCGTCTTCAATAAACTTCATTTTGGCTCTGCTTGGGTTTTCTAAGCATCTACAGTGAGTACTCCAAAATTGCTTCTCCTATTTGCATATACATGTATTTCATTAAGCATATAATCAGCACTGTATGATTTCTGTTTATTACTCTGGAATTATACAAATTTGAAAAACCTGTTTTCATTGACAGTAGAACTCAATGAAAAGGCATGTATGCAAATGTACAACTGATCATGTCTGTGTAGTGTAATTTCCCAGGCTGGCTTTACAGATCTCATTACATCAATTCTTTAGGAGATGCTTAGGGGATAAAAAAAAAAAGTGCACACCTTCAGTGTTTTTAGAAAATATGACTACAAACTATTACTTAGTGGATATTTATGTGAAAAATCTTATTACTGTCATTGATTCTCTTTCTGTAATAAGAACGATCAGGTGAAATACTGTTACTCACCTCCTTAAAAACATGAATCTGATTTCTATTGTGAGCTGTACAAAAACTCCTGCACCTTTGAAGTATTATATTCCTGTATTGCTGCTGAGCAGTATAACAGAAACAGAATACTGTCTAGACAACCACTCTTACTTTCAGGCTACCTTGTCTGACCATACTATTTCAAACAGCCTCATTTTCATCTCTGTGTGATAGTCTGCTGGATTCTAAAAGGATTGGGGGAAAAAAAAAATTACAAGTACTTTTTCCATCAAATATGTTTTTTCTCTGGAAGATTTTGAAAATGTTTTCTAAGTCCTAAAAACATAATTATAATTTTTCCATTTCACTTGAGCTCTTGTTTTTATATATAAAAATAAAATATAAATGAATAAAGTATAAGATTTTTACATCAAGATAGGAAAAATCCAACATAAAAAGCACAAAAGCAATGAAATTATTAATACTGTTTCTACAGTAAACTGAGTTTTCATCCTGAATCAGCATGAAAGTTAAATAATTACACTTGCTAAAGAACAACTTATTTCTGAACTCATTCTGCTAGAATCTGGAGATCTAGTGATGCTTCTCTGCTCTCCAGCAACAGCTTCCCAATCATTCATTCATTCATTCAATCTGCAGACCATCTTGGACTACATTCTAGAGGACTATATTCTAGTGACATCCCAGCAGAATTCATATTCTGTAATTTCTTTTTTAATCTGTGGCAACCTTTCTTGAGATTTCTGAAGCTAAATGATCCTGTTTCCCCATCTTATTCAACTACTTCCCCCCCCCATATGACAGGCTACATGAATTGACCTTGGCTATAGCTGAAAAATTTCATGCTGAAGGAGTTAAGAGTGAAATATTAACCGTTTCTTAACTAAAAAAAAAAGTATCAGATTACAGAGTATGATATAAAAGCTATCAAACATGTTAACTAAATTACAGCTATAATTAGAGAAACAAGCAGCTGTCCCATGCAGAGAGCACAAAAAAGGACTGTACTAAAGGGTGCTAAATGAAAGTACACAAGCAGAATAAAAACAAAATCTAGAGAGCATTTTCAGGGAATTTGTCAGGGTTGCTGAAACAATTTGTGATTGATTTGTTACAGGCAGATTCATCAGCAGCTCTACTCAGTATATGTAAAGGAATGAATGTGGGCTCAGGAGTACTTCTAAACAAATTCTGTAGCACAGATACAGTAGCAGCCTTACACATTGATATGCACTGTAGCTGCTGAAGAGTAATACAGAGCCAGACACTGTTAACATGAAGTACAGACACTACAAAAAAAGCTGCACAGTAAAGTTGAAACTCTGCTTCTCTCACAGCTCTACCTGAAATGACCTTGTGCAGTCTGTGTGTGAATGATACATCCCAAGGCAGGAAACCTTGGTTTAGAGTTAAGGGCTGTTAACAGCAGCCTATAGAAGATCTGTGATAGTGCAGATAACCTCTGCATGTAAAGTTCACTGAATTTTCCAGTAGGCTACAGTGCATGCTTGAGAATGGGTTCAGTCTCCCAGAAAGCATATCGATATTTGAACATTTTTATACCTTAGTGATAATTATTCTGAGAACTGATTAATAACTTGGATTAATAACTGCATTTTGTCTTGAAGATGTCAACACTGAATTCACAATAGATGTTTTTCACACTACCCAGACAAAGCATTCACATTAAGAATTCTCATAGAATTAGCATGGTGCTCACCTTCAATCATACTTACACCCTATATCTCTTAAATCACGATATATACTACATTTGACATCATATATATTTATAATTAGAAATCCAGGAAGAATGACCAGATCACTCAATTCCTGCAGATCACAGCTGGTCAGAGTTTCATTTAACAAGTATAAAATGACAAAATGAACAAAAATGTAAAATAAAAAACAAAATCAGTACTTGGAAATTATAAGCTTAATCACAGGCAGAAACAAAATAGAGCATGGCATGACGACTGCCTCCTCAATCTGAGATACCATGGCAGCCCTTCCAACTCCCCCTTTATGCCTTCCTCTTTCCTTCTCTTTTCCCAACCTCATCTTCAGATCAGCCTCTCTCTGACCACCAGCAACACTTTTGCCAATGCTGTGTAACCTGCCACCTGCTATGTTACTGGTACAAGCCATTTCCGTTTTCTCCCCATGAAATGGACAGAAAACTTGATACTTAACTAGTTAGCACTTCTCTCTTCACTGTAAATTTTCAGGACAAAAAAGGGCTTTCCTAAGCCTGAACAATTTACAGACTGGTACAGGCTGCTCTTGAAACAACATGCTGTGTTTGTAAACTACTGAGTTTTACTCTATGCTTTGCTCAGGACTCTTCTCATGTGGAAACCTGATGAACTGCAAGTCTTGCTGCCTATGGCCATCAGAACCACTAGAGGCCAGAAGGGAGTGAGGATGCTAATAGACCCAGCTGCCAGCCCACAGGTTCAGATATCGTGTGCAAAATTATTTCCTAAGCAGGAAGGGAATCAGTCAACTTCATACCTACAGTCATAGTATTGTCTTGTACATGCAGCTATTTACAGAAGTTATTTTGCCAGCTCTTTCTTTCTACAACATAAAACTTATTAATTTAACATCTGACACTTAGGTCCTGAGCTCCATTGGCGCTAAAGAGATTTCACTACTAATTGCACACGTAATTTCCAAACTGCATCCCCTGCTTCTTGCCGCACAGACACTACTGCCCACACTTGTCTAGGAGCTGGGAGTGCTGGCAGCAAGCTGGCACTTGGAGAGGATTCTCCTTGGGCTGAGTTCTACTGGGCTCTTGTGTTTGGACAACCTGACTTCTTTGGGGATTAGAGTTGAAAGGTGTGGCTCTACGCTTTACTGCACCTTAAAGATCAGAGGCCTGACATACAAGCCTACTACTGACACCTGACCATATAGAAAATACAGGAGAGAAAGCTGTCACCCTCTTCCCATCTTTCTAAATAGGCAGTTTTAATTCACCCAAAACAAGAGTTTAACCAATACTACTTGTTATGTGATCCGCCTATCACAGTATATATACTGTGTCTTTCCATCCTTCGTTTCCTTATTTTCCCCCACCACTGACAGACAGCAGATAAACATACATATTTATTCTATTTTCTTTCCAGTTTCTTTAGCTTACCATTAACGATATCAAGAATATACATCAATTTCATAGTCTTAAACCAAGAAAGGACATACAATCACTATAACAGGAGCTTGCTTCTAATAGTTACTTAGCTTGACACAGTGGCCGAGTTCTTTTATCTCTCCCTTGACCCAAATTCCTCACCTGGAAAATATTACTCATAGCAGGAAGTGTGTGACTAGTGTATAAAAATAATTTGAGACTCTCGGCTTGCTCAAAGAAAAATTAAACATCGCATTATTAAAAAAAAAAAAAAAAGATGAAATCACATCAAATTATAACAGATCTAATATGAAAGCATAGTAATGCTTGACTAATTCTAAATTTTCTGAACTAAAATAATAAAATAAATGCATAAAAGCAGCAGCTGTAACACAGCATTCCTTGTACATGCACTTCTGGTATTTCCTTGGTACAATACTGGAATATGAGGGGGCAGTATTTCAGAGCATTGTTTTCAAGACAGAAAGAAAGGAATGAAGTTAATGAGAAATTAAGGGAATTTACTTGTCACCAGTGTTTGTTGTTCAGAATCCACAAACTCTTATCACTACAAGCTCACCCAAAGCAAGACACAATAACTTGTTTTGAACATTCTGGTATCAAAATTGGATCTACACATTGACTAGAGCTCAAGGCAGGCTTCTTAACACTGGTTCTAATGAACTGAATGCTTCATAGTGGTTCAATAAAAGTCTGCCTAGGTATCAGATAAATTACAACGCTAACTATGTTACTGCTATGCTTAAGGACACTTCATTTTTCTTTAAAATCCATTTAAGCAACCTTCAACAATGGAAGATGTAACCTGTTTTCTCACAGAACTCAGACTCGAAAAAGATTGAGACATGATGAAAAAAAAGACAATGCAACTTTCTCAAACATAATTAGATCACCATAAAATTCTATTCTGCTGCTTTATTACTGCATATATTTCAAGGCAAAATTATATCCTCTCCCCAAGCCACGCCTTGTAGAACCCTTCTTTTATTCCCCCACCAAGTATTAGGCACATCCTATGTTTTAAAACATAGAAAGCATAAAACATGTACTGACTTGGAAATGACCTATGAGGATTACCGAGTAAAAATCCTGGCACCAGACACTGCCAACCAAAAATCAAACCATGCATCTAAATGCTACCCAACAGCTTCCTTAACACCAGAAGACCGGTAACAAGACTACTGCCCTGGGGTTCCTGTTCTGATACCTAACCACATTCTGAGATAGTCCCTTAATTTTCAACCTGACTCTCCCCTGAAACAGCTCCACGCCAGTTTCAGTTCTTCAGTCTGTGAAATCCAGCACCATGGTCAGTTTCTCAACAAATTCTACAACACACCACCCAGCTGCAGGTGGAAGGTGTACACAGGGGGAACCTGGGCAGGTATAAAGAAAGTCATTCATCAGCTCCTCTGCCAGTTAGCACTTGTCAGCCATATACAGCTAAACCTGGGAAAAAAAAAAATGGAAGGCTGCTTTAAAGCAGCAAAGACAAATAAAAAAAATACAGCAGCCACATCTCTGTAAAAAGTTTTGTATGACTACAAAGAACATCAGCACCTATTTGTAAACGCCCACTTTCCCTTTATGCCATTTCTAATGCCCAAGGGAGAACAACTGAAGAAACGAGCTACACACAAAGGTATGTACCAAAGGGGAGAAAAAGGGAAAGCTTTGCCTCACTTTTACAGCAAGTTAAGAATGGGAAGCTATAGACGCACTGAAACAAACAGGATTGAGAAACAAAGGCAGGACTTCACCATCTGCTTCTTGAGAGTTGTAATGCAGGTGAATCTATCAATTCTTCCATCAAACATATCAGTCAAAACACTGATTCAAGGTTATACAAAGATAATCCTTTTCCAGGTCCCCTTCTACTTGGCTTTTGTGAGACACCATCTGGAGTACAACATCCAGGCCTGGGCTCTCAGTGTACAATGTGGAGCTCTTGGAGAAGAAGGGACACTAAGATGATCAGATGGCTGGAGCATCTCTCTTATGAAGAAAGGTTGAGGGAACTGGGCTTGTTTAGCTTGGAAAAGAGAAAGCTCCAGAGACCTCACTGTGACCTCCCACTACTTGATAGGAGCATATAAACAAGAGAGGGAACAAGGCTGGATAGCAATAGAACAACGGGGAAGTAGTTTTAAACTGAGATGGGGGGGGGTGGGTTAGTTTAGATATTAGGAGGAAGTATTTCACACAGAGGGTGGTGACACACTGGAACAAGTTGCCCAAGGAAGTTGTGGATGCCCCAATCCTGGAGGCATTCAAGATCAGGCTGGATGTGGCTCTGAGCAGCCTAGTGTGGCAGTTGGTGACCCTGCACATAGCAAGGGAGTTGAAACTAGATGATCACTGTGGTCCTTTTCAGTCCAGGCCGTTCTATGATTCAGAGGTAACTTTTGCTGCACTGCAGGATTTAAAAAGAATTCTGAAGTCAAAAATTTGAATTAGAGCAGTTACTTTCTCCTTCTGTTCTCCTGAGTTATATTTTTCAGCTTGCCTTCCCCATCCAGGCCAACACAAATTGACTTTTAAAACTTTGTTTGACAACTACATGCTCTCATGGGCAATATAGCAATACATCAGACTTTCATTTTATTTTCAATGAGTGCATAATGGAACATAATGCTTCTCAGATAATCGTGAGGTTTATGGAAGTTATAGTGAAATTAGTATATGCTCAGAAATGAAAACTATAATAATCAATATTTCAAATAATTTGAATTCAAAGAGATCTTTGAAGGTCATCTGCTTCAACTCCCCTGCACTGAGCAGAGATATCTAAAACTAGATCATATCAGTCAGAGCCTAGTCCAGTCTGACTTTGAACAGGGTTTACCACCTCTGTGGACAACCTGTTCCAATGCCTCACTACCCTTACTGTGAAAGAAATCCTCCTGATGTCCAACCTAACTTTCCCCTCTCTTAGTTTGAAAAGATCTCCTCAAGTTCAATCACAACAGACCCTGCTAAAGAGTCTATCCCCTTCTTTCTTACAAACCCTCCACCTCAGATACTTAAAGGCTCACAAAATCTTCATAGATGCAGGTCACCTTGATGGTCAGAGTTTGAAGCTGTGGCTGGAGCATCCTCTTCAGGTACAAAGTTCATCCACCAGCTCCCCCATTACCTGGTACTCATCAATCACGTATGGTGCCAGCCACTGGATTCTGTCAGCCATAACTCTGTCCACGTCACATGCTTAATCTGAGTCACTGCCTTCTTCCACCTCCTCCTGCCTTAGGTGCTGAAGACCACCCAAGCCATGGCCACTAGTCATGTTACTTTTAAAGTCAGATCCCAACTATATGTGATAGGTTGAAACCATCTTTTATGAATTTGTATGTAATTTGTATTATTATTTTTTTTAACTTTAAAAAAAAGCTCTTAGTTCAGGAAGGAATTTCCATTGTCTATAAACAACTGTAGATGAGATTGAAGTAACATCAGAAGAATACAGTGCAACATGATTGTATTAATAGTGTCAGCTCCCTATGAGTGATAAATAGTTAGTGAGCACTATCTCTATAAACTGAACTAGATTAACATTCCATTGTTTCTCGCTTTCTGGTGCCCTCTGCCCTTTTGACCATCCAAAGTAGAGAGTCCATTATGCTTTTGTCTTGTCAGGAAATAATGCAGAGGAAAGAAAAAGCAGCAATCCAAAAAGTCTAACTTATTTCCTTAAAAGTTTTAAAGAAGTTTGCTAAATGCCTCTTGAAAGTACAGGTCTTAGTTTCTAAAATGTTGGTCATTTATGCATTTAATGACCCAAACACAGAAAACAACTGTAGCTATTTATACTACATACACACACGCTCTTAGTTTGGCATGTTTGGTGTCAGATTGAGTTGTCATTTTTACAGCATACTTGTCAGTTTCCTTTCTTTAGAGTTCCTGATCAGTATTACCATCACATCAGCCAAACATACCTTTTCACTGTTAACAGCTATTTCTAGTATCCGGTAGCAAGGCTAAAGCACAATATACTTCTTGACCGATATATGGTGTTGGAAATCTGCTTTAAAGTAGGTTAGAAAGCACTCTGCTTCTGTAGATATTCCAAACTAAGTATTTATCTTTTTTTCTTGTGCACAGTTGTAGTGGAGGTTGCCTTGACTCAGGTACAAGGTGTTGCTCTTGGCTTTGTTGAGCCTCATTAGGTTGACCTAGCCCACTGCTTGAGCCTGTCTAGATATCTCTGGATGACATCCCATCACTCTAGTGTGTGTGGACTTCACAATACAGCTTGGCACTATCTGCAAGCTTGCTGAAGGTGCACTCGATCGATCCCACTGTCAATCAAAAGGATGAAGATGCCAGAGCACCAGTCCCAGTACTGATTCCTGAGGGATGCCACTCATCACTGATCTTCATCCAGACATCAAGTCACCAACTACCACATTGTGGGTACAATCATGCAACCACATCCTCATCCACTGAATGGTCCACCCATCAAATTCATACCTTTCCAAATTAGAGGGTTGTGGAATACCATGTTGACTCATATTTACACTTCTTTTCCCCATATCTCTTCTGAAAAATGAGAAGTTAAAATGAAATTACTGCATACTTAAGAACACTAATGCACAATTAGATATGCAGAAGCATGCACGGTTCAGGCTCATTCTGCATGCATGTCTTAAAAGGACAAACTGCTTGGGAAATCAACTAATTTCTTCCTAATGAGATATAGATTGTTATAGAATCAGGAAAAAATAATTTTGAGAACTTCCTCTTCACCTCCACCCCCAAAAAAGGTTTGTTTTCTTGTGGTTTTATTTCAAGTAGAACCCTTTTGAAAATCATTACCTTACATAAAAGACATGTAATATTATGTAATGTTTTTTTCTTGAGTAATCTGAACAATTTTCCTACACTTTCGTCCCTATAATCAATTAGCATACAGATGTTATAACTAAGAAATATACAGGAAAGTTAGGCTAAACAGGTTATCAAACCAAAGAAGAATGGATGGAAAGCTTACCCTTCCCCAGGGCTCACTGAAAAGACTCCAAGAGGAACAATCTCCAAAAGAGACCTTTCCTTCATGGTAGTCAGCTCTTAAATAGGGTCTAAGAGATGTAGAGCCAGGCTCCACCATTTCTGATAGCACAGGTGAATTGCCCTCATCTGTGCTCCTAGGGCTGACTCACCTCAGGTGGTCAATCAGGCCATGATTCAGCAGTTCCCATACAACATGAGATATGTTCTAATTCAGCAGAGCCTGATAACAAGAAAGCAGGAAGGCAACAGAACATTTTCTTGGACGTTTCTGGCACACTAGTCTTTGAGATATTTTTCAAAGAAAAAAAAAAAAAGCTGATAGCAATTTCATTTTCCTATTGAGCTTGCTTCTGCTGTTCTAGGGAAATCTAGTCAAATGCACTGAGTTTAGTGTATCAGATATTTTTTTTTTCTCCCCAAGTACTTAATTTTACTTTCACTTTAAAAGACATTTCTTTAAGAAGAGCTGCATGTTGAAACATCATCCTCTACAATGAGCACAAGAGCAGTTAATAAATCTACCAAAACATAGCTTGTGCAGTTGGAATTTACTTTGCCTTTTGTTAGTGGAAATGCAGTCTTTGAAGTGTTCTTACAGACATGTTTCCAACAATAACATGGCTTATAGGTCTGAGAACTGAATGGGTGAAATGGCAATAAAAACCACAGACTTCACTTCAAAAGTGATAAGGAGGAAAATATATTCATTTACTGATCTTCTCCATGTAAAGCAATATATTACAAGTTAATTATTGTTTTTAAAAAGGGGTCAAGGAGCAGAGTATTTGAAAAGAGGATAAGAAGATAAAGTTATTTTACAGCTAAAAAGGATCAATTCAATGCAATTATTGTCATTTTTGAGCAGTTTTCTCTATAATATTTTAACTCTGTTGTAACGCTAACCTAAAATTCAGAATGGAGTGCAGAAGCTACAGCAAATATTTATAGTGAAGGAAATAGGACACCTCAGCTCAGTCTCCTTTATGAATAACTCATAACACATATACCACATCAAAATATATAATCAGCATTCCCGAAGGTAAAAAAATGTCTAAGTTGGTTCTGACCCTTAAAATTTTCTCTCCTAAGGACATACTTACAAGTGCATTCTGTATCTAATTATCATCCAAGCCCATCCAGACATACAAGACAATCCAAGTCTGGAAACCATATTGCAGGAACACTATGCCCCAGGTAGTCACCTGTCTTTCAGCAGCAATAAACACAATTCAGTGTTACATTGACGTGACCCACACTGCTTCTGCATTAGACTTAGGTGGTATGTAAATGGTTTGTAGACTACAGTCTTCATCTACTTATGTTAATTTAAATATTATATATAGATATATATTATATATATAAATATATAAATATATAAAGTCTGTATAATACTCAGCTATACAGTTTGAAAAATAAATCTGGAACAGTACTTTCACAAAGAGCAATTCTCAGAGTTTATGTGTTCTAACTGCCTGTAAAGCATAATCATGAGATAGATCAGAAGGAAAAAAAAGGTTGTGGCACTTTTGCAAAGTCAACTGTTTTGTAGATGAATATGCTTTGTTACATAATAGCACAAACTTCAACTACAACTTCAAGAATTGCTATCTGTGTGAAATCCTTAAGTTTCAAGATAACATCAGAGAAATCCAGAGTCTGCAACAGCATATGCAAAGGGCTAACAAAGGTCACATCACATTTGTTAACTAGGAAAAAAAAAAAAATGCATTTGCAAAAGGAATCTGGAAAAATTATATAGTAATTTGCTTATGTAAGAGAATTCTCATGGAGATCAAATAGAAGAAATACATGTCATTTGCTCTGAAAGTAATACCACCTATTTGTTTCTATGGAATCTACAGCAGATATAATGAGAACAATAACACTATTTGATACAGCAAATTCATCTTTTATTTTTTTAAACATAGTCACCACCATTTGCTGTGCATTTTCACCAGCAATGAACAAGAGCCTGCACACCATGCTTATACAAATCTGCACCAGCAGAAGTGACCCACTGCTTCTCAGTGGTTATGAGTATCAAATGTTTGGTGTGCATTAATCACATAAGCAACTTTAAAAAAGAACGTACAAAATACGTACTTGGTTTTCCAGGCTTTGGTCACTCATGAAAGAGATTATAAAAAAGAGGAGCAAGGCTGTCAGCTTACAGTTAAATCCAGTCAAATAATGAAGCTAAAGAGATGAAGTCACAAAGGTGTATGTGGGCACCACTACTAATCAACAATCAGCAATCAGGTTGATAAAGTTTTCTTGTCAAGTATTTAAATGGTACAGGTAGAAAAATAATTATTACATCTTAGATTACTAGCTGTAGAAATTAAAAACCAACCCAGAATAATATACAGGCTGTGTAACTAACACCATAGATGTAAGTATTAAAAACAGATCCTCCTTCAGATGTGCAAGGAAGAAAAGTGAGATGCCATGCTCTCCCCCCCCCCCCCCCACACACACACAGCAATACAGTTTGAAAATATCCTTATTTCATTTTATGTACCTTCTTATTTCCCTTATTTATCCATAAACTCTGCTAGGATCTCTGCTAGATGATCATGTTTTGTTAAAATATTTTGTGGTTGACTAACACTAGCTGTTTTTATCATAGCAATCAAAGACAATTGAACTAGAACAGTCAGCATCTTGGCATAATCTAGAGCTCAATTAATTGTATAACTGTTTACTGAAGTATACAGTTAAGGTGCATTAGTGTTTGACTAATAATACACCTGTCTTACCTAAACCAGTTTAAAGATCTACTTAGTATCATTTAATAGAACATTTTATACAGAGAGCAAGATTCATCACAATCAATGGTACCTACAAGGGAAAGGTGGGGAACTTGCAATACTGCTTTAACAAACTTGAGAAAAACATTACAAAAGTAAGCTTTGCTAGACTCATTGCTTCTTTCTTATTTTCATTTGATTACACAGCGCCCCAAATCACACTTTCATTGTGTCTCTCAAAAAGTTATAATTTCAAGATGTGAAATATAATCTACTGATAGGCTGCATACTGTTTTCAATAAAGGCCTTAAAAAAGAGACTTTCACGCTATTTTCTTTCTCAATAATAATATCCTAGATGTAATATGTCTTTACTTCTCAAACATGGAGGAAAATGAATATTTTAAAAATGAAACAAGACCGATGAGGACATAATTGGGTCCACATTATTAAAAGTGATTTCCTGAACAGCAATCACTCTAAAAAATAAATCGGCAGCATATAGTGAAGTAGAATATATTACCAAAATAAGAAATATTTCACTTGCAGTTGTACTGGGACTTAATGCTCACACAAGGTAATAGCAACCTTAATTATAGAAATTTAATTTCTACACTTTAACCATAAAATTTGTTTTGTATGAGTGATTTGTAAAGTTTTTTAGATGTCTTCTGTTACCCAGAAAGTCTGCAATTCAGGATTATTATTTTTTTTTTTTCTTAGAATCTTAAAATAAAACAGCTTGAAAAATAAGTGACCATAACTTATAGTAATAATCTGTAAACAGCTCTGAGTGAAAAACAATTCATTAAGAACATATTGTTTGTCATTTTCAATCAATTAGAATGACATATTACCATCTGATAAATATTTGTGGATGAGGTAACAAAGGAAAATAACCAAGCCTGAGGCTTTTTGAGACATTACAACATGTTCTATGCAGCCCCTTCTGTTTTTAACAGTAATCTATAATTGATGGATCATGACATTACCATTCTCAAGCTATTAGTTAGACAATAACAGCGTTAATTACCTTCTAATTAAAACTGCCACATTCATACTTCAAGCTTGGAATACCTTAGCTTCTTTCAACATAGAGAAGATAGTTACCTTAATGTCTATTTGTATAATTATGTCTACAAATGAGTAGAAGAATATTAACTGCAGATGATGATTATTAAAATAGTCAAGTGGCAAAATAATCAGATATATAGAATTTTCTCACTCCTCATCCCCAGTGAAAACATAAAAAGATTAAGGACAAATTTAACAAGGAAATGATCTAAAAGACAAAAACAAACATATGTATAACATTCATATTATGTGTGGACTTATATTCTTGTATAACATTCATATTATGTGTGCATTTATATTCTTGCTCTTCTAAAAACTTTGAAATATCTTCTGTTTAACTTCACCCCCTTGGCATCTGTATGCAAACTGCTGAATCACAGCCTAAACCTCTCATTGACCACCTGAGGCAAGTAATGTCAGCCACCGGAGCACAGGTGAAGGTAATTCACCTGTGCTACCAGAAGGGGTGGAGCCTGGCTCCCCCTCTCCTAGATCCCATTTAAGTGCTGATAGCCACTGCTGAGGGATCTCTTCTTGATGATCACTCCTTATGGAGAGCCTGCAGTGTGAGTAAGTATTTTCTGTTTATTGCTCTCCTACTGCAATAATCTTATATAGCTTAGCTTTTTTGGGTATTTCTGAATTATACTATTTGTATATTCACTGATTGTACAGCATTTCATAAGGTTATATTTAAAAAAAAAGTCTACTACTAACAGGAAGCATTATACTTCAGTCTTTCAGTCTCTTTCTCACAGACAGTCCTTTGCTGAGTCAGATATTGCAGTTCATGTATGATGAACAAGAAGTCCTCTGAGCTTACTAATTTGAGGTAAGAATAATTAGCTCATGGTCTGTATTATTGTAAGCAAGTTTCTAACAAGAAGTGTGGAAAAATGACATGTGGAGCCTAAAGCTCTAAACAGTAAATGTAATAAACATGGGGAGCTGAGAAGTTCAGTTAAATTTCCATTGGCTGTTTGAGACCAGATGAGACCAAAGATAGGCCTAAAATACAGAGGTAATGTGAAACAGTAAGGTTTTCTCACTTACATATTACTGTTCTCTGTACTGAGTGGATTTCTAGAGCAAGAGATGAGCTACTCTCAGCTTTGATGCTGAAAGAGGTATCTGGACCTGCAAAGGACCTATTCTCTCTTTTCCTGTCCTTCTGGGACTGGGGCAAAGCAATGCCACCTGGATATATCAGCATAAGGGTTTAGGACATGGCTTAAGGCAGCACTTGAGAATGGGGACTGGATGAGAATCTACAGACTGCCCTCACTGCCAGTTTAGGTATCAATACTAAAATATGGCAACATCATAAAAAACAAGCCATAAAAAACAGCCTTTTTAAAATAGTAATTTTCTAGGAAAAAAAAAATTGACCACAAGTAAAAAGTCATTGTCTGTCATTTTACAACAGTAGGTAGATACTTACACTACTCTATTTTTTTTCTTGTCTAGTAGTACAGCCTTCCATTAATCTCTCTTTTTTCCACAATTACATTCTGTTGGATATAAATATTTATGCCATGGGAACTGATATTTCCATTTGAAGTTATGAACTTGAAACTGCTGCCTAAAGTTTTACAAAGAGCTCACAAAGCATTTTTATTGCTATAGATTACTATATGTATATATGCACATATATATAAAACACATACATCTACTTCATATATGAAGCTATATTACTGTCCAGTTCCTGTGTTAATTCTCTGATAATGAAGTCTGAAATTCAACTGAATCTTTTTCTCTACCACAGTTAGGATGTTATATTATTGTTTATTTCTTTACATATATTGTCTGACATCACACATGGGATGTACAACTTGGGTTTTGCTCCATCTAGATTGCCATGATGTGAAATCATGCTTAAGTCAATCTTTAAGTAAGGATATGGGCTGAGCATCCCTCTACTCATATCTTTGAGGCTTCTATTTCTGTATCAGATTTAGTTATAATGTGAGCTATTTGCAAAGGACAAAACTAAGTAATTTTAATAATAAAATGCAAAAAAAAAACCTAACAATATTATGGAAACCAAGGGTGATGGCCTGTTACACACACAGCATATGATAGTCTTAAGACAGAACAACTCAGTACTTGAAGTATTAATTTTTCAGGAATTTCTGTATATGCAATCTACTACATAATGGTGATAGTCATTACGAACAGAAGTAAATCCTTTCAACATCTCAACAATGTCATGGAATTTTTTTTTTACTGCTTTCAGCTTTGTTTTATCAACATACTTTGATAGTGTTTGGGAACTGCTGAATCATGGCCTGAACCTATGACTGATCACCTGAGGTTAGCAATGAGTTATCCCTGGGAGCACAGGTGAAGACAATTATCTATGCTGCTGAAAGCTTGATTCCACCTTGCCTAGGTCCCATTTAAGAGCTGACTATCAGTGGGGGAGGCTCTCTTTCTGGCGACCTCCCCTTCAGAGTTTCCAGTTAGCCCACGACAAGGGTAAGCCTTCTATTTTTGTGTGTGTGTGTCAGTAATAACTTGCTTAGCCAAAATCTCCTGTATTCTCCTGCATATTTCTTAATTATAACGTCCCTATATTCATTGATTATAGAGATGGCTTAAGGATACTGGCACATAACATATGAGACAGCTACTGTTAAATGCCACTATGTGATTGTCTTCCCTGGAACAGTCATTGTGACATGGCTACTGTTGCTTATCTGTAGAGATATACAAAAAGTTAGAATTGCAAGCTTTACCTAAGGCAAAAAAAACAAGACTGAGAATTATTGATTTGTGCTTTGAAAAAAATCAGTCAATTTTTCTTCAACTGTATGGGCTCACTTTACTCACAGCAAAACGGAAACTCAAACATTACAACTTCTCTACAACAAAATTCTTCATGGAGACCAGATCAGATTTGCTTCACTTACCCAGACACTGTTTCTTACACTTCTCTCACTTCCGCCCTTTTCCAGTACAGAAAAAAGAAATCATATTAAAGGACAGGTTTAAAATAATATTATTGATTTTTATGCTATCCTATTCCTCTATTTGCCTTCAACATATGTAATTCTGACATCTGCAGAAATTTCTGACTCTACTTCAAAAACCCAAAGGAAGTTGTCTTACACTTTTACTTTTTTTTCCTCTCAGAGCAACCCTGTGTGGACACTTCTTATTTTCTTTAGTTCTCCAATTCCTATATTATTTATTTCTCTATATTCTTATGCACAAGATCTTCATCAAGCTATCAATTTGGTAAGAAAGGCTGTCAATCCTAATAACTAAGAGTATAAATTATCAGAAACCCCTTTTTTCCTTTTAAAAGAAAACTATTTTAATCACACTTGACACCAACTCTTTAATATGCTTTTAAGTTTTCCTTGATCCTGTGCAGTAGAATTATTCTGATTTTGTTTACCTTTTAAATCTATCTTTAAATATTATATTCCTTTTGTCTTCCATTCTAAAAAGAAGGAGAAAAAAAACCCACACAAATCCACATCAAAAGCTTCCCCTTTCCTATGGTTTACATTAACATTTGAAGATTTCACAATTTTTGTCAATGCCTTGCCAATGATACTCAAACAAAAACTCATTAGGCTTTTGACATTAATATATAGCTCCTTTTGTATAGGAAAACTCAAATTAATTTCCAAATAGAAAAAGCAAATGCCACTAACTAGAAATTCAGCATTAAGACACTTTATTCAGTAGATTAAATGAACTGTTTAATAATGGAAATAGAAGAAGCAAAACAAACAAAAAACAGCACCTAGTCTATTCATTGTAAGATAAACTGAGTCACTTTTAGCTTTGGAGAAAATTAACTAGCAATTACGTTTTTCAAATAATGATAACGATATATCCATTAGTCTTACAGGTCCCAATGAGCCACATTTCAGAGTCCCGAGGGAATTAGCTCATTTAGTTGCCAAGCTGCTTGTGGTGATATTTGAGAAGTCATGGTGGTCAGGGGAGGTCCCTCATGACTGGGAAAAAAGGCAAAATAGCACCCATTTTTAAGAAACATAGAAAGGGAGACCTGGGGAACTGCTGATCTATCAGACTCACCTCAGTGCCTGGGAAGATCATGAGGAAGATTCTCCTGGAAGATATGATAAAGAATATGAAAGAGCAGGAGGTGATAAAGGATTATCAGCATTAATCTCAGCAAGGCAGGTTCTGCCTGATCAACCTTTTGGTTTTCAGATAATCTAACTGCATCGATGGAAAGGGGAAGTACCACTTATGTCATCTATCTTGACTTCAGTGAGACCTTTGACGTGATCTCTATAACATCCTTCTCTCCAAATTGGAAACAGAATAGATGGATGGACAGTTTGTTGGATGAGGAACAAGTGCTGAGACTGAGTGGTGGTCAACAGTTCCATGTTTGGATGGAGGTCAGTGACTGGTGTTTGTTAGGAGTCAGTACTAGAACTGGTGCTCTTTAACATCTTAATTTATACCAACAGTGAGATCGAGTGCACCTTCATCAAGTTTGCAGGTGGTGCTAAGCTGTGGAGTGAGGTCCACACACTAGAGTGATGGGATGACATCCATAAGGACCTAGACAGGCTCAAGCAGTAGGCTCCAGTAAACCTAACAAGGTTCAAGAAATCCAAGCACAAGGTTTTGCATGTGGGTCTTAGTAAACTCCACTATCAGCCCAAGCTGGGGGATGAAAGGATTGGTTACTGCCTTACCAAAGAAGGACGTGAAAGTGCTGTTGATTCTCCCCCTCTACCCTGGTGAGGCCTCACCTGGAGTGCTGCATCCAGATGTGGAATCCTCAGTTCAGGAATGACATAGATGTATTGGAGTGTGTTCAGAGGAGGGCCACAAAAATGATCCCAGGGATGGAACAACTCCTGTCCAAGGACAGGCTGAGAGAGCTGTGGCTGTTCTGTGTAGAGAAGAGATGGCTCTGAGATGACCTGATAGCAGACTTTCAGCAACCAAAGGGGAGCTACATGAAAGTATGGGACAGACTCTTCATCAGATGATGAACAACAGGAAATGGTTTCAAACTAGAAGGGGGAAGGTTTAGGTCAGATATAAGGAAGACTTTTTTTTTTTTAGAATGGAGTACTGAGGATCAAGAGGTGGTGGATGCCCTGTCCTCAGAGACTTTCAAGGTGAGCCTGGATCAGGCCCCAGGCTACTTAGTTTAGTGGTTGGATTAAAGGATGTGACTTTAAAGGTGTGATGACTTTTAAAGCTCCCTCCCAAAGATTATATGATTCCCTGATTTCATACTATGGTTGAAAAAAAGCATGTCAGATCACTTTCAAGAAAATATTAATGAACATCATTTTATGTTTGAAACAGAAAACATACTTTTCAGACAATTGCAGTCATTTTTGAATATATTCAAATGGTTTTAAAAGGGAAAAGCATTACACTTTCCACAAGAGTACTGCAGGAATCTGGTGATAGTTGAAGCATAACTGCACAAAAGTACACAAGAAATATACATGTTATAGTTGTTAGCAGAGTGAAGAAGAAATGTCACACAAGTCATGCTATCAATTTTGCAATTATTCAAAAGAATAACAAAGTATTTAAGAAAAACAAGAACACAACAATCTGAACATAAATGCAAGTGGTCTTTCATATTTTGTGACTCCTGACACAATACTAGCTGCTGTATTTTTCTTCAAGTTCTTAAGTGCCAAAGCATTTTTCACAGTATCGCTAGAAGTTTTTAATAAGTTTCAAAGCAGTATGCTGTGCCATTAAATTTTGATTTATATAAATACATCTATTTAGATTGTCATATGATACAGTATGGACATTAAAAAAGATGATCATTGACATAAATGTAAACTTTTTGAGGGGTAGGAAGGGCATAAGACCCATAAGCAACATACCTTGAGATGATAACTACAGGAAGACAGAGTTGTTATGATTTTCTCAAGTCTTATAAGGATTGGGCCATTTTCTAGAAGACTCATCCTTTAAAGTCAGTGTTCTACAAAAATGATCTCAAACAACAAAATTCAGGTATAGGATAATGTGATTTTCATAAAGAAAAATCTTAAGAGGTTGACAAGGTCATAGACAAAGAAAAAATTTTTAATCTGAAATGCAAAAACTTAATGCAATGCATTAATAAAAAGAAATGTATATGATTACCTTTCAGATTACTACCTATATACTCCCATAGCTTGGACAAATAACTTACTGCTCAATAATAGCATTAATCTACATCAACACAGCTAAAAAGTTGCAGAATATTTTCATTCATCCTTAGTTACTTAAAATGAATATTGTGTTAAACATCTGAGGATTATCTGCTGTTGCATGCAGTCTTATTCTCTGCAGTCAGGGCTGAGTCATTTTTCTTTGCATTTAGATTCTCACAGGACTATGTAGAACTAGTGAAGTATTCATTCAGCAGCTAGCTAAATCACCTTAATCACCACATTAATGCCTTTATAGCATTTTCATGGAGATCCTTCCTTTAGAAGGATCCAACCATGTCAGTGTTGAAAGGCATTGAAGGCATTATGTTCCATAATGCTCAAAAGATCCTGTCTTCATTCTAAAAACCCTTATATGGGTTTGGGAGGATACCGTGGAACTAGAGAATATCAAAGTGTTTTTGTTTTTTTTTGCAAAATTTCTTTGCATTAAGGATACTAGCTTTTTGAATCATAATGAATCAGTAAACAGAAAAGATATAAAATAAATATAAAAGCCAGAAATGAGAAAAAAATTGTCTGTCTTTACCATCAGTTAGCAAATCCTAGTTACATCCTTTAAAGATGAGTTTATGAAGAATGATTATGGCTAGAAAGTCATAATCCTTCAGTTGGACAGAGAAAAAAACAGTAGGGTTAAGGAAAATAGATAAAAAGCAAAACATCTACAAATATTTGCATCTGATAACAAATGCAAACTGATTGACAGGCTTTATACCACTGCAAAACTACTATAGGCTGTTCTCTTATTTTGCATAAAATAAGAGAACGGAAAAAAATGATATAACAGATCAAAGTGTGCTTCAAAATTTATACTCATATTCATATGTATTACAGATGCATGAATGCCCTACTGCTTGAGACCAGATAATTTAATGTCTTCCACCAAACTCATAGCTTTCCATTTTGTTTTAATTAGCACTCACAAATTTAAGGTCTAACTTCTGACCCTGGTAAAAAGTGAACTCAGAACCAAAATGAGAAAACAAAAGTTATTTTGATGGCTTATATCTTCACATATCTTGTCAGCCTGGGAAGGTCTCCCTGCAGTTGTTTCCTGGTGTCTCATAAGTTAAAATAAAAAATTAGTAATAACTCCAAATTCCCTCATCCTGCCCTAATTCCATTTGGATTAAGTCCATCAGAGCTAACAGAATTTAGCAACCTAATTCCCTGGTAGTTTGAATTTTAGATACTGCTATACTGTTATTGATATCAATCACAGTGGTTAGCACTGCTGACCCTATTCTTTATTAAGAAAAGCCTTTACCTATGATTTCATAGATTAAGAGGGTTGATCACGTATGAAAAATGCAGTATGGGATACAGAAAACAATACAAGCAGAAAATGAAAGCATCACTCAATAACTCTACTAAAAACTTTGCACCTGTGCTTCCTCTCAGTCTAATAACAAAATGCAAAGCTAGTAACCAATATAGACTTGTTATCGATGCACATCTGATCCATATTTTGATGACTGGTGGAAATAGTTTTTTTTAAAAAAAAGTATCCAATTTCTGACAGGCAGCTGAAGGCTCTTAAGTAACTGACCAATATGCATGTGAAAAAAGAATACGTAAACCATAAACAACACAGTTCAAAGTGTTTGCATATTAGGAATCTAAATTTTGAATGTACTTTGTAGTCTTCTACAATAGCTGTATAAATACCTGATAACTCATATTTACATTTCTGTGTGATTGCTACAATTGCTGTATAACAAGAAATGAGTCATTCACAAGTGTTTTGAATATGCATTTCCAAAGTAATTCATCTGCATAAGCTATAATTGTTCTATATTTCATATTTTAGGAGAAAAAACACACATTCAGTATCTCCATTTCACTTTGCATATATATATATATATATACACAATAAAAATAAATTACAAATAAAAAAATATTTTCAACTTCCTGATCAAGAAAACACAGAACTTAAAATGGTGAACTTGTGATGCAGATACTTTTTTTAGATACAGCAATACTACATGTTATTCTTTTCCAAGGTAATATTACTCAGTGTATGCTCATCTGATGGAAACCTATCAAGTACTAGAAAGTGCTCCATTGACATAAAAATTAACTCGGTCATTTCTCTAACTGGTAAAAGATAACGCCAATCTCATAGATCTTTGTTAATACGGTATGAAGTAGAACTATAGAACAGTAATATTGTAGGCTATCTTTTGAGTTCTTTGTTTCAACACCCACTCCTAAGCTAGAAAGGAAAAATAGCTGAGTATGGATTCATTTTCAATGAACGCAAAGTTATCTGATAATAAATGACCCATTAGTTTGCTTATAATTTTGCCAGAGTTATTACAGTCTTTAGGTTCTGAATGACTGTAATTTACTATAATTGGTTTGCAGGACAAGAGATAAATTCAACTTGCTCAATTGCAGATTCACAAAAATAATTTTGAACATTAGAATATTTTTGAACATAAAGGTCACGACAAAACAAAACAAAGAATTGTAATTGAAGAAATGTTAGTTTGATTATTATTATTTTTTTAAAACAGATTGATTATGGAAAATTACCATTCTGCCTCAGTCTTAAGGTTATGATAAATTTTGTATTGTACATAAAGCTTCCCAGAATCCATCTTTTTGTTGATGTTTATGTGGAAGAGATAGATGAAGAAAAAACATGCCTCAGATAGTTCTATGCATGCTACATAAATAGGAGACTTTGCTGAACATTCAGTCTTTCTTTCAGACAGGAATATACCACAACTTAAGATGACACGTGAAAATATTAAAACAGTAAGTTCAGAATGTTAAAGTTAGTGTGTGAACTACTTAAAATTATTTATGTTTAGTTAGGCTGCAACATTTATCCAAGTTTCAGTTTCTAACAGTTCAGAATTCTCCGAAACCTTGAAATTGGAATTGATTTTTTGTTTGTTTGTTTTTAATTGATCCTAATGCAAACTATGTAACTGAAAGCAATATGATGACTCTGGTAGAGACTATAAATGTTTTTGAAATCTTTCCCTTAAAGTCAGTCTTACCACTTAAAAAAAAAAAACAACAGCAAATAACTATAATGATCTTTTAAATTAGAAGACACAATAAAATCACTGCTGCCTTGACCTTCTGTTTACTTCCTCTTCAAAAAGAGAAACAGTATATTCTCAAAAAGTTTATCTGTTTTCAGAATCACAAAACATTTTGGTTTCAATTTTTGTGCTCTAATTGCTATTAAGGCAAGGCAAATCAAACTAATAAATACCATGTATTTAAGTATAGTAGTTTTTTTCTTCAGTAGAATATCTATAATTCTGGACTTGACAGTTTATTAGATGTTTTTTTCCTTTGCAGTACTCTCAGCAGTGTATCCTAGTATCCCAAGTGTTTGGCAAAGGAGGGTAAACATTTTGGCTGGGAAGCTCAGTCTTTTATAGCTGGTACAGAAAGAATGTTGAAATTAGGTTTCAGGTAAAAATTCAGTGTCTTCTTGGACTCCACAAATAGCTTCAACCAGAAAATATAATGATCAAGAAAATGACAATTCTGAAACAGTTTACTTGCTCTTTGTCAAAGAAAAGCTGACTATTTTATTTAAGACAAATAATTGAAACAAAAATTTGCAACAAAACCCTGCATATATTTGTCCCATAAAGAGGGGAAAAAAAGGGTTTGAGCTGCTTTTGCTTATGTGCACGTTTAGGTTTTGATGTCATATGTAATAGCAGTACCATAATAGAAGATATTATAGGTTCATATAATCAAAATGAAGCAACAATCATTCTGAATTCTCATCCTTAAATATCTGCTATTACGAATTATTTATGGAAGAATACCTAAACCTCTCTCTGAACTGAGTCTTGTATTTTTCTACCTTCTTCACCAATGTAGTATCACAGCAATCTGAAAACAAATCCATTAGTAAGTGAATATGTTATTTTTATTATTCTTATTATTAAAAAAAAAGGGAGGGGGGCAGATAAAACACCACAGCTAAAACTGAAGGATATTTTTTCTGCAGCCAGTCAAGACTTACCACCTCCTACCCCTATCCCATAAATCCTAGGGAGTTTACTACTTTCTTTATTCATATAAAAATTCTGTGGTTTATTTTTTTCTTAGTTGTAATTTCTCAAACATGTTGTGTTTGGGAGCAAATTCATTTGCATTTCTAATCATGTTTGGTATTAAAAAAAGAAATCACCTTGAATTGTTTAAACACAAAAAAAACCTTTTTTTTTTTTTAAAGTGAGAATTATTGTCCATATTTTTCATTCCTTCTCATACTATGCTATCAATGAAGTCACACCTACATTCAATTCAGACAGAATTGCATGTGCATTACAAGGACGGACAGTTTGTTTTAACTCAGCATGGGCATTACTTTATGCTAGGACTACCAGTGTCACAATACTGGAAAGACCCGGTGCCAGATCCGTATAATAGAACCTGAGTTCCAAGTGTTCAGTATTTTCACAGAATCACAGAATGTCCCGGGTTGGAAGGAACATCAAGGATCATCAATCTCATACCCCCTCTTCACAGGCAGGGCCAGAAACCTCCCCATTTAATACTAGACCAGGCTGCCCAGACCCCCATCCAGCTTGGCCTTGAACACCTCCAGGAACGGGACATCCACAACCTCTCTGGGCAGCCTGTTCCAGCACCTTATCACAAGGCAGAACCAAGAGATGATGCTAGCTAACCTAAACCCAACATTTTGCCAGGAAAGCACAAATTACAAAATGCTGATTTTTAGGTATCTACTTTCATTACAAAATACAACTACTTATATCATGTATATACTGAGCAGTTTTTAACTAAAATTCCACCATCCATGTTGCTTTACATGAAGTATCACATGTACATGAGAAAACCACTATTATTAAATAGGGCGATAATGAATAAATGGTGACAATGACATTCACCAGATGACAATAAGAGTCTTAAGATTTGCTTTACATTTTTCTTCCAAGGGATTTGTACAGGAAACAAGCTCAAAGAGCGAGACAGACCAGCCAAGACCAACATGCAGCACAGTATTATACCAGGAAATGGAGAAAAACGGTATTTCCTTTGAATTATTGATTAAAAAGGTGCTAATATATATATTAGTATCTTTTGCTTGCTGAAAGCTCTCAAACCTTCAACCATTTTTAAAAAAATATCACTCTTTAAGTGATTTGTAACACAACACAGCACAGTGTGTAGCGATGAGTTCTCTATTCTTGTTTCCAACAAGCTTTTTACGTCATTTTCCTTCTTTTATTGTGTTGGCATCTAACAGTCTATTCTGAGATGCCTACCATGGCTGTGATTAAAAGTCACTTTTACAAAGCATGGGGAGATGTATGAAAAGCTGGATTAAAAAACTTCTGAATTAGAAACAGTAATCTTCATTTCTCTAGAACAGCCTCCGATGGAATATCATCATTCTTCTTCCTTTTCATTTATCTGTTTCATTCACTACATGACTTTCATTTTCTGCTGAAAGTTAAAAAAGAAACCCTAGAGACAACAGTTTCATTAACTGTACAACTTATTCTTTCTCTAAATACCATCCATTCTATGCATTAAATTGAATAAGAATTCAGTGAAAGTGCGTGAACATGTAATTAAAGACAATTATAATGCATACTCATAGGGAGAATGGGAAACAAAAATTTTGAGTAGCAGCACAGATTCTGGCATTCTCAACTAATACGAGATCATAACCTACAACAGCTGTGTGAACTAGCAATAGAGAAATTGAGCGGTTTTTCTGTTAGCAGATTTAATGACTATTTCCTGGCATCAAATGTAGTCTCAGACTCGGGAATTATGGATTCCATTCCGGATTCTTCAAGCAGCCTTTAGGACCTTTTTTGCACCTGCCTCTGCCAATAAAGCTCATCACTCCCAATATTTTTGGTTTAATTCCTAACAGCTTACTCTATTCTGTACAGTATTCCTTATTTCTCACTCCAGCTGGGAATCACAGCTTCCTCTTTCACCCACATCTGGCCAATTCACTGTGCTAAGCTAACCTACTACTGTCTAACTTTATTTCAAATGCAAGCATATGTTATATAATT
Source organism: Perdix hodgsoniae (assembly GCA_035772895.1). Classification (NCBI taxonomy): domain Eukaryota; kingdom Metazoa; phylum Chordata; class Aves; order Galliformes; family Phasianidae; genus Perdix; species Perdix hodgsoniae. The sequence continues at coordinate 1,533,197 of JAPSGF010000071.1, forward strand.
TCAGTCAAATTGATGTTTAACACAGAGCTCAAAAACGGCTGTTTTTCATTACAGAAAACCAACATTGTATCATTCAGGAATTCTAATTCTGGTTAAACACTCAGATCAAGTAAAAAGCTCAATCCCATAAACAAGAGGATGGTGGAAAATAGAACAACCCTTTCCTACCTTCTCCCCCCAATATTTACCTTCCAGCATTCACGTCTAAATTAAAAACAAAGAGAAAACTGAAGAGATTTTTTCCATTTCTTTCTTTGGACTGCATCTGTAAATCTTATGACACAATAGACAACAATAATCTTAGTCCCCTGACTACACTAAGTACCCTTATCAAAAAGCATGATTATGGAAGAAGTCTTGCACTACGTATAAAGGTAGCTGCTCCTTTCTGAATAAGAGAAATGAATACAGAGAAAGAAATAGTGTGTGTCAGGCAGAGATCTGAAGATAATTTCATAGCAACTGAATGAAGACGTAATGACCTGAAACAACTCAAGGATGATGTTCCAGGAGTCACAGGCTAGTGGTATTCATCTGCAGTACAGTGAAAACTGTTTGCTTATGTCAGTAGAGAGATTCTCAAGCATCTGAAGAACAGTATAGGAGAGACTTTTGCAGCACCAACAAGCAGGGAAGTGATATTTTGATTCTGAGTAGAACAGCAGTGGAAAGAAATTTCAGAGATTTTCAAGAGTGAAAACAGAAATATTTGATAGCAAAGCCAGAAAAATTTGTAAACCACTATCTCAAATATTCTAGTTCCAGTTTTTCAGTTCAATCACAAGCTAAAAAAATTTATATACAGCACAATGCCTAAATATCAAGAAATGACCTAGAAAAAAATAGATGAACAATAAGTTAATATGCTTTTACTAATGATAATCAATTATTTTGAAAAAGAGATGCAGTGAGCAAATCTGAAGAATTGCAGATGTTCTTACTGAGAATTTCTGATCTGCAATTAAATGATGTATGAAATTTAGTACAAGTAATGTGATTACATCAAAAAACCCAGCTTCCTATTTTACATTTCTAGATTCTAAATTGAAGATCAAATTTAAAGAGTAAGGCTCTATTGCAATGCTACATAATGCTACTGAAAAACTTTGTTTTTATCTTCCTCTGGACTTGCTTCATCAATTGGCATCTTTCTTGTGCTACAGGCCCCAGGTCTGGACACAGTACTTCAGATAGGGCCTCAATAGGACAGAGCAGAGGGGGACAATCCTCCACACTTCTAGCTCACATCTGGCTCAAGTTTTTTCATTCAGCAGAACCTCCAAGTTCATCTCCAGAAAACGGCTCTCAAAGAGCTCTTCTCTCTGTCTATTGACATATTTATGATTGCCTCAATCCAAGTGCAACACCTTGCACTTGGCTTTGTTTAACCTCATTCAGTTCACATGTACTCACTTCTCAAGCTTGTCCATTTCTCTCTTGATAGCATCACTTATTTCTACTGTGACAACTCAGATACATGCCATGAGCAAACATGATGAAGGTACACTCATTCCCATTATCCAGCTCATTGATCAAGGTGTTAAAGAGCACTGATCCCAAGACAGACCCCTGGCAGACACTTCTTGTCACTGGCCTGACATCAAGCCTCTGGCCACAACCCTCTGGCTTCAATCATTTCTTTATCCACCAAGTCTAGCCTACAAATCCATCTCTCTCACATTTAGAGATAGGGATGTGATGTACGACCATGTCAAAGGCCATGCACAATTCCAAGTAGACAACACCATTTGCACTTCCTTTGTCCACCAATGCCAGCACTCCATCAAAGACAGCCACTAGATTGGCCAGGCACAATTTGCCCTTGGTGAAGTTATGCTGGTTATCTTGGATCACTTTCTTGTCTTATGTTCCTTAACATAGCTTTCAGGAGGATCTTTCCCATGATTTTTTCAGGCACAGAGGTGAGAGATCACTGGACTGAAGTTCTCCAGGTTTTCCTTTATCTCTTTCTTAAAAATGAGAGTGATGCTTCCAGTTTTCCAGTTCCAGAGGACACTTTACTGTGCCATGACTTTTCATATATGATGGAGAGTGGCTTGGCAACCACAACAGCCAGTTCCTTCAGGACTCCATTATGTATGTCGTCCAAGCCCCATAGACTTCTACACATTCAGTCTCATCAGGAAGTCTTAAACTTGCTCTTTGTTTACAGTGGAGAGATTTCACTTCCCCAACCTCTACCTATAGGTTCAGGCATGCAAGAGATCTGGGAAGTCTGACTTCCAGTGAAGACCGAGGCAAATAACTTAATGAATAATGTAGCCTCCTGTGTCAATTGTTAACAGTTCCACCAATCTCCTGGATTGCCTGCAGTTATCAGAGGGGATACTCTCCTTGGCCTTTCTCTTCTGACCAACAAACCTTTGTTACTTTTCACATCCCTCAGTAAATTCAGTTCCATCAACGTCTTAACTTTCCTGATCCCATGTCTGCACTGGTAAGATAAGAAGATAGCCTAAGATAAGAAGACATCCCATTATTCCTCCCCTCTTCCACTGTCTGTACATCTCCTTCTTATCCCTCAGTTTAACCAGCAGGTCCTTGTTCAAACATGCTGGTTTCCTATCTTCTCAGCTTCATTTCTTGTGCTGGGGGATGGAGAGCTTTTGTGCTCTCAGGAAGCTGTTCTTATAGAGTTGTCAACTCCATTCTGTTCCTTTGTCCTTAAGAATGCTCCAGGGGATCTCATTCAATTTTTTTTTTTTTTAACAGCCAGAAGTTCACTCTCCTGAAGTTCAGCATCCCGACCCCACTCTTTGTCAGGTCCGTATTTCTCTAGATCACAAACACAATCAGGACATGGTTGTTAAAGAGTAGAATGTTTCCATGTTTCTACCTCTACAATGATCTCCCAAGCACTGGAGAGCACTAGGTCCAATAATGCTTCACTCTAGTCGATTTGTCTGATTCCTGGACCAGGAAATTATCCTCAATGCACTCCAGGAGTCTCCTGGATTGCCTACAACCTACTGTGTTGCTTTCCCAGCAGACATTCGGGACTGAAATCCCCCATCAGGATGAGAGTCTGTGAGGATAGTCATCAACAGGTTCTCTTTGACCAGGCGGCCTGTAGTAAAACCCAACCAGCAGATGTCATTTATTGGTCTGGTTCCTAATTTTAAACCACAAGCCTTCAACCCTGCGGACCAGTAATCCAGTAAGAGCAGCTAAACTGTATAACTACAATGGTTGGACTTGATGATCTTAAGGGTCTCTTCCAACTTAAATGACACTATGATTCCATATAAGAAAACTCCAAAAGTTCCTGAAATTGAGATACACAGAGAAACTAGGCATAGGGTTATAAATACACTTACTCTGTTTACTACTGGACACAAAAGACTTTTATATGATCTATGGTCACTATAATGAATATGTTCGTACAAACATGGTCTACAGAAGTCTAATATAGTTTTGTTGTTAGGAGTCCAAAGAAGGATCTAAAGTCTAAGCTGTATATCAGTATCAACTCCTGTCTGTAGTGATGTGTTGACTGAATTGCCATGTCAAATTCAAACTCTACCACAATAACTACAATTAAAGAAATTAACAATTTTCACCTTTCATACTTAGTTTTCTACAGAACATCACGAACTAGAATGCTGTAGAATGCAATTTTCATAACAAAATTATGAAAGTCACAGTTGACCAACAGCTCAGTGTGTCCTAATCTGAAAAAAATGGAGCTTTCATGTGAAAATGTTTTGTCTGACATATCCAAAAGAGGAAATATAATTTGATTTGGATGATAATAAAATTGACCTTGTCACACTGCTTTTTCTATTTGAACTCTTTTGGATAAAGAACTTCTCCAATACATGTAGTTTTCTAAAAATGAAAGCCCAACAAGCCCTAACGTCATCACTAGTTGTTCTTCCATTTGGTTACATTTATCTGTATGTCCTATGCCAAATTATCACAGAGGGGGGAAAAAAGAATGTTAGTTACTATCACTCCATTATTATTTATTGTATTACTTAGACAATGGACAAAGAACAAAAGTTTAAACATTTTCCTTATGCAGCAGTATATGTATAAAGTCTTAAATCATCCTGACTACTTCAGAACTCCTGTATAGGCTCTCTGGAAAAACAGAAGATATCAAACAGTTATGAAATAGTAAGGTCTTTTAAATAAAGACTTCACTGAACCATTTCTACTTTCTGATCAAAGGATCTTTATAAAATAAAATTTACTTCCTGATAAAGGTAGCCTATATTGCAATCACGAGGAAAAACAAAATCAAATATACTGCTTTAGAAGAAGGCTTCATTGCACAATCTACATCAGACACAAATAAACATCTTTGTCATTATATTTCATATACAGAAGGTATTTTATGTACTTCCTTGTCAAGCAGTGGTCTCTTGATGGGAAGATATTTTTTAAACTGTTGAAGATACCATGAAGAACAGAATTCACTGGAAGACTCACAATGGTAGGTAGAGAATGTGGTCAATTAAAAAAATAAATAAATAGAAAGATCAAAACTTCCTACAGCCACTGTATTGATTTTTCACTTTTCCTATATGCACATCTCTGTTCAAACTGACAGAAATTGGCTGCAAACATGGACGTTTGCAAGATCATTAGATCCTTCCTTAGCTACATTCAGGACTACAGAGGTTTACCACAATTCTGCAGGAACTTGAGTTGCTGAAGGCAGACCACAGGATTAACTGCATCTCTACTCTTTAGCTCCAGTTGTGCTGTCAGATTAAATAAAAAGATAGGATAAAAATAAAATATTCTCTGATAACGGTTATTGCTAGTATATCAGTACAAGATAGGAAGCAATTCATGGACACTTGAAAAGCAAGTGGGAAAGGCGTCATCATTACTTAGGCAACTCTGTCACAGAATACTTCCATAATTTAGCAACCATACTTTGGTTGGCATTATAATCACAAAGATTCAGGAAATAAAGGGGATACATAAGAACTTTGCTCGTTTTAAAGGTAAGTAGTGTTGTCAGTAGTTAATACTTCACTGTACCCAAACTAGTACATCTTGCAGTGGATGAGCAAATAAAAGAAAAATCACTTGAAATCATACTGAAATATTTGAAAAATGAGAAACTAGAAAATGCAACTAGAAATGGACTACAATGGTCCATTTCACTCAGAAAACCTTACAGTATGTTTCTCCTATTTTAACTGTTATTTGTCTCAATTGCTACACTTTGTAGCAGGTTTTGTTTCATATTCAGCAGAAATAGCATCTAATACAAAGTCAATTTCTTTCATAGTAAAAACTCTACGATCTTGAAAATTGTTCCAGCTATTTTTTGTAGGCATAAGTAAGAGTACATTAACTTCTTCAGTAAGTAATTTGATAATATTTCTTTCTTTCTGAAAACAAAAAAAAAAGTTTCTCATTCTTTCTGTGTAGAATTTATTAATTTAACTCATTATCCAACATCAAATAATGTGGTGAATCATGAAAGGATTTCCCCACCCCAGTAGCTCATTTATGATCTCTGGAATATTAACTAATCACAGATACATTTTATTTGAGGTGGAAGTGTGACTTTTTTTCCTTCCCTCTTTTCAAATAAGTTTATTACTGATTTTAGCTTTAAGCCTTGGAAGAGTCAACACACTGTGTTGGTGCACAACAATTGTCAGAGAACACTGCATTGGGTTTCTTACACACTAAGCACTGTAGAACATTTGATCACTAGACTTACAGAAAATATTAGATTCCTACTCAATCTGTCTCAGAAGGGAGGTATTTGAAGCCTCATTCACTGAATTATTCCAGAAGCCCCATCCTCAAATATTAGGAACAATTCTGATCAGAAAAAAAAATAGCCAAATTGAAAATATTCTCTCTTTACTGAGCACTCTCTGACAAATAAGTCTGTAACTATTATGTAAACAGTATAATCGGTGTAAAGTTAACTAGAATTAAGTACTTGCTGTCAAATTGAACTTTATGGAATTAGACAAATTCATTTTTTTCCATCATTTTTAGTTCACTAAAGCAATGCTACTCCCTCTCCCAAAAATGTTAACGTCCCTAAGTTTAAAGAAGTACAGCCAGAAGCAACAGCTGCAATTCTGTTAGTCAGTCTTCATAATTTCAGTATCCACACTGACTGCCATGTAGTGATCTGTCTTGACAGATACTGTTCATTACACATTCTTTCACAAGTCCAGATCTCAGCAAGTATTTTCTGTCCCACTGCTTCACAGAAGTCATTTCTCATTCAGCATAATACTATCTTTAACAATATTCTTTTTACAGGAAAGTTCAAGCCAAAGTCATATTTTGAAAACTCTTTACAGTTCAAAACTCCTACTATTTCCTCTACTGATTGCTGTTATTTTAGTTTGCATCATATGTTTTTTTTTTTTGCATGTAATAACTTATTTCCCACAACTAAAATAACAACTTGGGCATCTGAACATCACTCTTGTGAAACAGCCAACAAAACTCCGCACATCTCATCCTCCCTTTATTGTCTTTCCCTAGTCAAACTACCACGCCTATCTTCTCTTTCACACTGCTTCATTTTAGTTACGACATTTTTCGGATAAAGGAAGGAAATCTGCCGCTTTCTTTCTTATTTCCCTGCTTTTTTTTCCCACTCCTCTTAATAGTTACACTTAGTCTAATACTAGTATTGAAAACATATTTGGTTTTGTTTAACCGCTAATCAAAACCAAGCAACCACATTCTACATACCGATAACATATATATGACTAGTAACCTTTTTGGAGGAGTAGTCTTAATATAAAATGCAGGTATGGAAAAAATAAATGAAATTAAAATGAGATAAAGTCATGCTAGTCTGGTCTACCATAAGGTGGAATGGTTGGTGGCCCTGCGTGTGGCAGGGGGGTTGGAGATTCATGATCCTTGAGGTCCCATCCAACCCTGGCAATTCTGTGATTCTGTAATTCTGTGAAATAGTGGGGGTAGAGAAACATATATATTATTGTAACCCATTTAAGAAATAGTGATATCTACTATTCTTCTGATTTTTTTTCTATGTAAAGATGAGTTTGAGAGACTTGAGATAAATTCCTATCCATTTAGATAGTGACTGACAATGAGCACATGAACAAATGCCTTTGAAACGTCTGCCACAGTACAGGTATCTCATTCACTTAAATCTGGAATTATAAGATTCAGATTCACGTTTATGCTATTTTAATTCTTTCCTGAAATGACTGTCAAGGATTCAAGATGATAAGAAAAGTAATAATCATGTATTAAGTCTTCCCACACATAAATTAATATTGTTACTTGTCAATATAGAGGATACTTTAAAAATCTGGGAGAGATGCAATAACTGGAAAAGCCTAATTGAAGCCCTAATTTTTCTTCTAAAGACTTTAATTTCTTTATTCTTTTTGAATAACTTAATTTTGGATTTATTCATTCTCTCCCCCTATTCTTATTTCTACAAAGTACATTTTTGCAATATCTGCTGTAAGATAAACTATCTGAAACTATATTACATATACTATATATATATTTTGCAATTATACAACAAGCAGTTGCAAGCACATCAGTAATCCATCTGTTTCTGAATAACAGTGTACAACAACAGTACACAAATAAAATCAAGAGGCCAAGGGAACACAGAAAGGACATACCCATCCCTAAGAAGAGTAGTAACAAATAAAATTTTACAACATATTGAGTAAAACAATTGGAGCAACTGAGTCAGCCAGAATACAAGGAAAAGGTTTGTATAAAACCCTTTCCCCTTGACTGATATCGCTCTGAAGGTAGACTTCAGCTGCATGAACTAAAAATGGTTCAAGAAACAAGCAGAACGCATCCATTGTTAAAGTTTTAAACTGTATGTTTAGGAGACTTGAAGACAGAACATTTCTTACATCAACATGTTTGTACAACTTCCAGAACAAAAATTCTCCATCAGACACCAAAAATTTGGGGAAGCTTCACAGATAAATTCACCTTCAAAAGTGTATTCAAATCTATTACTTCCTCAGCTAGTTAAACCGAAAAACTCAGGTTAAAATTCATGTAAGAGCACCCAACATAAAAGTGTGCTCCTAGGAAGTAACATCTCCTTGAAAATTGCACAGTGAAATTAAACTGAATTTTTGTGAGTGAAGACTGACTGAACCTCACTTATTACCCAGTTCTTGTCTATTTCTTCCATCATTCTTTTACTCCACATCAAATATGGATGGTTTCTGACTGAGCTCCAGTTCTGAAGCTGCTGTTATATACAATACACTAGTTATCCTTTGTAATGTTCATAGATTTGCAATAAAACCTAGAATCATTCAATTTCCTTTGCCCTAGCCCACGCAGGGATTTAAAGGAAAACAAAAAGAAAAACAAACAAACAAACAAAACCTCACTGAAAGAGCTGCAAGTTGAAGATGGTAACTCATTTACGAAATTAAAATAAATAAATAAATAAATAAATAAATAAATAAATAAATAAATATCAGTACTGCTTTTCTAATGCATGTAGGCTACTGATAAAATATATATATATATATATATATATAGGTAAAATATATATATATGTAAAAAAAAAAACTTCAAAGTTATTTTTGTTGATGTTTTTTTCTGAATTAATTATGTCTGGACTATTTTGCTGTAAAAATAGTTAACTGGAATCATAGTAAATACTTGGCCCTGAATACACACAACAGTTTCCTTTAGCCTACAAGACCAAATGCAAGAGAAGCAGGAAAATAATCCCCTTGCAATTTCAATGTGACATCAGTGGTTTTTAAAACTTCATTTGGGATTCCAGTTTCAGGAGAAAACAGTAGGTGTACACATATGTTTGTGTACATGGAGGTCAGATGTTTGGCATGTCTGATGTTCACTGCAAAGCTCTGAATAGGATAATCATGGAAAGGCTCTCTCTTCAGTCACACTTTGAAGACAAGGGTTAGAAATGCTTAAGTACTTAAGGCTTAAGTACTAAGGCTTAAGTACTTAAAGGAACCTCTATCCTATGAAAACAGACATACCTTCACACTGTCAGTCTATGAAGTTTAGACAGAAGGTAACATTTTATAGATTTATAAAATGTATCACATTGTGAATCATGCATTCTAAACTAGAAAGCTGTAACCACATAATTCTGTATACTTTTTGGTGGGGCTTTTTTTATTATTATTTTTGAGAAATTCTAAGTACATTTGGGAATTCAAATAACTGTTTAAATAATACCCTTTTGACTAAGCATTAGGGTGGGAACTGAAGAAATTAAAACCCAACTACATTCCTCGATTCTCAGATAACTCAGCATTTAAGTCAGATCTGCATCCTAACAACACAACTATTTTTGAATCAATTCAGGCAAAGGTGGGATAAAGGAATACAAAGTTTAAAAAAAAAAAAACAAAACGCCTCTTTCTTCAGACTTTTAATATTATCTTATAGACCTCTTTTAAAACTACCTAAAAACTGCAATTCCTTTCTGCTGAAAAACAGCATAACCACTAGGAGACAGAAAAAAAAAAATCTCTTAAATTTTACCATATTTCAGATTGTACTATAAAATACATTTGCTACTAAAAATTTGTCTTTTTCTGAAGTCAGCAGATGATTCAAAATCTACTGGAGGATAAATGAGGCTAACATCTTCTTCAAGGCAAGCCAAATATTTAAACCCGTAATTGATAGGAAAGAACTTAATGTTCTGCTCACTGGTAATTCCAAGAATACCTCAGCAATAACCTAGCTTTGATAAGGACAGAAAGTTCTAAAATGTGCTAGAAAGATCTGCTCCATATTTATACTTCAGGAATGGTATAAATACCAATTATATATGCAAGACTGCACATTAGCAACACATGGGTATCAACAAAGGATAATATTTCACTGCTGTAATATGAATCACCAAAGTCATCAAGAAAATCATATTTAATTTTTCTATAACCATCTAACTAAGCATCAAGAGCCACAGAAATCTGTAACCTGAATACCTTTTTACAGCAATTGATGCTCCAGACTAACATAAAACATTAGATACATTTGGGAATATTTCCCAAATAGCATGGTTCCTTCTCAAACAGCAGCTTACCTGCTTTCATGCAGTTCAGAATTAATTAACAGAAGTCCCTGTTAATTCAGCAAGGGCTGCAGGCAATTCAGCAGAGCTTCATCCCAAAGTGCTTTTATCTGCTTGATCTCAAATTTGGAAAAATTTGGGAAATTCCAACTAGTGTATTTGCTCCATGGTGCGAATTAGTACAAGCACATGCACTCCATACTTTAGTACAAAGATCTGTCTATCTAGACAGTTACCTCAGCCACTACCCAGGACAGACCTAGAAAGTATTAAGTGCATGCTTCTCAACTACCTGAGAGAGTTAAACAAGTGCTGGTTTATATTAACTGTGTCAAGAAAGTTGTATAAATTACGTGACTAAAATAGAAACAAATCAAGTATCTTGAAATATATTAGCTCTAGCATTTCAACACTCTAGTCAAATTTATTTTTGAACACCCTGAAAATTAGAAAAAATAGGTAATTTTATACTTAACATTCCCTAATGACTTAGTAAGCTTCAATAAGTCAGTGTGCATGTCAGCTCTCCAGAACTATTCACAAACAAGAGAGACCTTTCACACCAAGGAACTTGTTTCAAATCCCAGCACTGACAATCTGCCAGAATTGAAAACAGCAGGACAAGTAATAATTGGGTATCTGTTTGCATATTAATGACCAATATTCTATCTGCAAAAATGAAGCCATGTTATTTCAATCCCAATGGAAGATGAAGATGTACTATGTTTAAAGACTGATTTTCAGCAGCTGCAAAACAATATAAATATTACTGATGCTTTAGAGCATGCCAAAATAATATTCTAACTGGCACTTGGAACCTGATATATGTAATTCACAAATATTTTTTTGTCTTCCTGCAAGTTCTAACTGCTGATTCTCACTGATAAGTAGCTTCAGTAGTACCTAACGTGACCATAGGAAATCTCTTTTACTAGTTAGGAGTAAACAACTAAGAACAAGAAAAAACACACTAACATTCACTTTTCGAAAGCTTGGCCTTCAGGATTTACATTTCTTCAAAGAAAATGTCCCATATGGTTTATACCAGCACTTCAATAACAATACTCTATGGAGTATACATTGCAGTATTTTCATCTTTTGGAAGTAACTGTGTCAATAAGGAATAAAAGCAAACAATGATTAATTTGAAAAACATCTAAAGTTAATCTATAAATCCATACTCCTTCATTAAAACTAGATCTACTAACAGCAACAGACCTAGTTAGATGGCATGGATTATTTTGTTATGAATTAGTAATAATGGAGGGGAAAAAAAACAACAAAAACTATCCCCTTTTTGGTCAACTTCACTGATTTTACTGGAGATTAGAGAGAGATGTCTATTAATGAATTACCCTTTAATTCTGGAGTAAACCCTGAAGTATATCAACCACTGAGAAAGGTGTAACTGCAATCTCTGTGACCACAAGTTATCTGGCAGGAAAAAAAGACACTGAAGTTACCACACCTTCACATATTACCCAAAGCAACTATACTCCTAAATTTCCCTCCTATGGCACTGACAATGTAAGTGTCACTAATTAAAACTAACAAATGGTGCCTTTCAATTATTTTGGGTATGAGGACTGTGTTCAGATGGATATAACTAAACGTATTTCAGCAGGGTTCCTTAGTAACTTAAATAAATTACTGTTTTATGAATATGAGCACCACCCACAATCAAGACAGAAAATAGAGCAAAGCATGCCCTTTCACACTGTAGAAAGTATCACTTTCATTAGATGTTTTTTCCCCACTTACTTAGAGGGAGGTTTAAACAGCCATTTCACTTTTTCAGTGGGAAATGATTATGTCTTGCTTGTATCATAGATGTATCTTCTCATGTGATTTCAGTTCAGAAAAGCCTACATATCATGAGACATCGTACAAATTAATCTGTCAGCAAGAAAAGAGGTGAAGAGTACAGCAACTGAAGTCTTATTTCAATCATGCTAAAAAGAGCACTATGCATTGCCAATGCATACAAAATTATTTAGCCACACACAATTCACAGAATATTAAGACAGTGAAAATCAAAGCTCAAATTATGTAGCTGTAAAAGAACAGGATAAGATCTATTTCAAGTAAATACTTTCAATAAAATAAGTAGACCTGAATATGATAAAGTGGAATCTAATTATTCTCCTTTCCCCTTCAAGATCTTCCATCACTACATGGTATACTATGAAAAACCTGTGGTCACTTATAAGAATAGCAAAAACACAAAAGGACTGATTGAGAAGAATAATAAGGTCTACTGAAGCATTTCTCAATGTGTATTAGCATTCCAACCAAGAATGCATAGGAATCCTCAGTGTAATCTGTTTTGTTTACATAATCCTGCAAAAGGCAGCAGTCACCACTTTCAAATCCTCCCAAATGCTCAATTTATAAATAAATATGTCAAATATCTTAACAAATCTCTCAGCCTTGCTTTAAAAATCTTCTCAACACTGTATACCATAGGCTAAACAAGAAATATTTAAGGGTGCATTGGAGCTTTCTGCCTTCCCCCTTTTTGAGGCCAATAATAAATGCAATTCCCTTTTTTCCTCTTTTTAAATTAAGTTTATGATCTAAAAAGCGAAAATAAATAAATAAATAAATAAATAAATAAATAGAAATAAAAAGACTCAAAAGATTTTTTAAATCAGAACTTCTTATGAACATCAGATTAGAAGTAAAGGTCCTATTTGCTTGCCATTTTCCAAGTTTTCAGGAGAAAATATTGACATTTGGTTTGCAAAGTAAATGGTGTAAAGGGTTCATTAACATGATTTAGAGGATATTGGAAAGACAGAAAGGTTAATTTAAAACTACAAAAATTGATCTGAAAGAATTTGGAAGGTTTAATTACAGTGGAGGCAGAGAACAGTAAAAGTAACTGCAACAATCTAACTTCGAGAGCAGAGTCAGACTTGTGTAACTAAAGTAAAATGCCTCCTTCAGTGTAAGCCACGAAATCAGTGTAGTTCCTTACAATTAGGATATTTTTAATTAATTAATATTTCCACTCATGTTATACCAAGAGAAAAACAAATTCGCACTGCAATAAATACATATCTGCAATCTATAGGAGCTTTAGTAAAAGGACTACTAGTGAAAATCTTTCCTACCCAAAAGGCAACCTGATGAGACATAAAAATGGGTATTAATTATGATATCTACAATATGATGGAGGTGATACTCTCTTCAGTAACTGGATTTAGACCACCAATTCATGTCATGTAGGCCACTGGACAGATGGTCAAAACTTTCAATCATGTCCAGCCTCACGGCAGTTCAAACTCATGACAAAGAAGTAAAAAGCTTTGTATCCCGTTAATAATCCTCATGCCATCTGTTATCTGTAAGTGGAGACACTTTAGGACAATTCAAAGCATATTTTTAATGATATTTATTTCAAATCTTTCCAGGAGCTTACTATTTATCTCACAAAGATCTCATTTGGCAAACATTCATTTTCCTCACTTGAATTAGCTGAGAAACCACAGCAGAGTCACCTATGCCCCATGCACTAGTTAACATCCAGATGTCTGATGACACCTTCTCAATTTAAACGTAGTGGTTTTTTTTTTCTGATTTAAAACTCATCTTAACAAACATGAAAGAACAATAAAAGTACAATCATAGTTATTTTTCAACTTTTTCTTTTTTATGTCTCTGTCCCAGTCCCTATAGTATTTAACTAGAAGCTTGTTCCATTATGAGGAATAAAATCTTGTGGCAATGCCATCTCTGAATTTGAAACACGATGAAGAAAGCACGAGATGCAAAACACTGCTCTATTTATAGGAAAGCAGTGCAACCCACCTCCATCTCTTCCAAGAGGCAGGACTCCTCTGCAGCAGCAAGCAAGCCGCCTGTCAACTCCAATTCTCTAAATGACTCAAGAATGTAAGCAGGCAAAGAGACTGGAGTGTGGCTCTAATGTGCCCTGGCTCTTGTTTGAACTAAATATTTGAATAACTGAGGTTTTAACTCCATGTAGCCTTTTTCCTTCTCCTGCTGGCAATGATATGAAATACTGATAAAGCAGGCTGACAGATCCAAGTGCCATACTTCATGGATGCTGCCAGCAAATGCAGAAAAATAGGCTTTTAAGAACACACAGCAGAACATCACTCTTAGATCCAGAATAGCATTCGATTGAGGGCAGGATTTTCACTCCATGGTTGCCTTTTGCTCTTTTCATTCCCTGTCATTCCTTGGAAAGACTTTTTTTTTTTTTTTTTTTTTAACAGACAGAAATCACTGAGAAAGACATTTTAAGAACAGTCAGAAGTAAAAAGAAAAAAAAAATCCAAAACAATTCATCAAGTTGCATGTTGCACAATGCAGTACAAAAGCAGTAAAAAAAAACTGCTAGGAAGCAGTTGAGGGAAGGGAGAAAGTTTTTGTTGCACTGAAACAAGAAAGGAAAATTATCTATGATGAAAAACAACTGTCAAATAATAACAGTTGACTTAGAGGACTGAAATATGCTTTGTCCCGTCACGTTCTCCCATAATACTCAACTAAAAAGGCAAGGAAAGTAAAAAGTCCTAAATTTCAATTCATGCACTTGTTCTCCAACTAACCTTGCCTTACAAGCAAGTTACAGAGATTGCTTTCACTGAAACAGCATGCATGGAGCAATGACAGACAATGCAATCTTATTTACATGGATGAGGAGGCAGAATGGGGAAATCAGTACAGCCGAAAACACAGAAGCCATAGAATAGGACAAACTTATTTTGCTCCTGATGAGGAGAACCAGTCACCAGTTTTCACTGAGTTTCTCAATACTAAATTAGGATTTTAATAGTGAAATATTTTAATAGTGAAATAGTGAAAATAGAAATATTTTAATAGTGAAAGCAGTAATGAAACAATATGAAATACAACAGTATCACTCATCTTCTTGCAGCTTAGGTTAGAGTTCTACTTTTCAAAAAACCTAAGATGCAAGACATATAAACATCAGCAATTCACATGTAAAATCCCAACACATTAACCTGTAAGGATTTCTACTGCTTTTTTTGGAGTGGGCAATACCGCTTCTTAGAAAAAGTTATATTTAAATCACTTTTCACTGAGTTTTAGGAACTGCAGATATAAATAGAGACAAATGCAGCCTTTTCTTTTTTTAAAGCAGTTCATCATTTCTCATTCAGATTTGGTGAATACTAAATCTCATTTTATTGCAGCACAAATTAATCTTAACTTTATTCCCACTGCTGTATATTCCTCTAGAAACATCTACTCCTCCCTCACTCTCTATCACAAACTGTGGGAACAGAGAAGTGATCTTTCATCTCAGAGAGGTAGGATGGATCCTGGCTAGATGAGGACACTGACACAGACATTGCCCTTATGTTTAGCAAACTAGGTAATAGCAACTACCAAATTACCATGGTTCTTTTGTTACTTAGAGACAAGATTGCAGAAAACCTGTGTAGGCACATGGCAATTGAACAGATGGTCATAATGTCAATTCAATATCTTTTGCACTAACATTAGCAGAAAAACTACTATGTATAAAATCAAACTTTCCAACAGAATTACCAGTAAAATTTAGATCCAATAACATTTTCTTGAATTTTATTATTATTTATTCTATTATATGTAATCTCAGGTTTTATTTACTATATTAATGACTGATGATTGGAATTATGTCTTTATTTCCACTGAAATTTATCTACGCTTAACTCTGACCTGCTTGACAGGGAAACAATTCCCAAACACTCAGAGGAACCACATACCAGATCAACTGTATATCAAGAGAAAAACTTTCGCAACTCATATGGTGCCATGAACTGGAAAAAATTCTTCTCAGAAGGAGTGGTCAAGCATGGGAACAGGCTGCCCAAGGAGCTGGTACAGTCACTGTCTCTGGAGGTGTTGAAGAATTGTGTAGACATGGCGCTGAGAGACATGGTTAGTGAGTACTGTGGTAACAGGTTGATGGCTGGACTACACAATCTTAGCGGTCTTTTGCAATAGTAGTGATTTGACCATTATAAACTACTCTTAGTTCTCTTCATAATGTATAAAAGTAGTTTTTACTTAATGGAAACGAGATATATTCTGTTGAACTGCTTTACCAGTGACCTGGAAGACAATAGGGAGTGCACTCTCATCTGGCTTCATGATGTCACCAAATCAGAACAGTACCACTGGTGCACTTGAGGACACGAATGCCCAGAGACAATTATAGAAGCTGGAGGAATGGGGCCAACAGCAACTTCAGTAGGTTCACTTTGAACAGTTATTAATTCCTAGCCTTGGGACTGCAATTTGTATAGACTTGAGAGTAGCTCTTCTAGAAAGGCTGTGGGGCTGTGGGCCAGCAGTAAATATCCAAGGAAGCAGCCTGCTATGGCAGCACAGATGGACAGTAGCATTCTCAGCTGGATCAAAGCTCAAAGGAAGTGATTATACAGTCACTATATGGGGAAAAAAAAAAAAAAAAAAAAAAAAAAAAAAAAAATTTTTACTGTGAGAGCAAAAAAACAAAAAAAAAAAGAAAAAACAGAAAAGTTCAACAGGTAACCAATAAATGCGGGCTGAGGAACCACCACAGTGTGCTCAGTCTTGAGCAAGTTCTTCAGTGGTGCACGCTGACAGCGTAAGAGAATATGAGTGCTAAATGAATCACAAAAGGTTCAGAATAGATTTGAGAAACTTTATCCCTATGAGGATATGCAGGCAATGGTACAGACTGCCCAAGACGCTGTGTTTTCAAGACCCAGATGGACCAACATTTGAGCAACTTGATCTTCCCTTGTAGCTTGCTTTGAGCAGGAATCTAGATTAAAAATCTTTCAAGTTGCTTTCTGAATGGACTCAGCTTATCCTTACCTTACCCTGGAACTTCACAAATTTAGAAATGGCATTTAAAAAAAAATTCTCAATTAAATACCATCCTCCCATTACCTTACCGTTTAGTCTACTGCAATATCTATGAAGTAAGGTAGTTCAAGTACATAAATTTCTTATGCTAGAGTAATAAATAAACTGAAATTACTAACTGAAAATAGTATTCTCTCCAAGACAGCCTCACTGAAGCAGTGAAAAAGTGTTTCTTCAAAACAGACCATGAGCAAAAAAATTTCACATCTCCTCCATTATGTATTTCCCAAATTCAGAACTTTTTATCAAAATATTGGCAAATACATATAACCAGAACAGCTTAAACTTCATTTTTTCCAAACCATAAAATCAATTAAAGCATTTTTTGTAATTAAACAGATTACAGTAGAAACATCTGCTTCTGTTGGACATTTTCCAGAGGATTTACAATTCAAATTTGTCTGCATTGTTTAAGAAAAGTAGAATTAAAACAAAAACAAACAAACAAACCAGTAATCAAAGGAGAACATGACCAAGTCTTTACCAAGCCTGAACAGGTGAAAAAAAAAAAAAAAAAAAAATTAACAGTAAAAAGATATTAACTATTGAAATAACATCTTAAGCTGATGCGCTGATGTTCAAAAATGACAGTTGCCCTTTCCAGAGAAAATTTAAGTATTTCATCAAAAAATCTAAAAGCAGAAAGAATTTGATTAAAAGGTAAGCCATTATTCTATTTCAAAAGCATTGAGATGGCAGATAATCCCCTTTCTTATGGACCTCTCTCTCCCCACTACTTTGTGATTTCACATGATCTTTTAACTGGAAGAAGTTGAAGGATGTAGATCCCATGTCTCCCTTTATTCCCATACTGCTGATTTCTGAGGCTATCTACATTCTTACTATTGATTTCTGGATTGGGAATGAAATCCAAACAAAAACTAACCCAGAATAAAGCCAGTCACTGCAATTTCCGAAGCCTGTACTGCCATAAAAACACTTTCTCTTCCCTCATAGTCAGAGCAGTACCCAGAAATTTTTCAGAAACAAACAAAAAAAAAAGCATTCTGATTAAATAAAGAGATTACATTTTTTGAGCATACTAAAAATAAGAGTAGCTCTGTCAAGCATATTTTGTATGATTTCATTTTACATTTGAACTCAGTATATATCCTAGTAGCATTTGGTCTTCCAACAAAAGAAAGAAAACAAAAACTCATTACAAATTTAAGACATAGCATATATACAAAGTAGCCAATTTTCCCATTCAACATTTGATACCAACAAATGCTTCAGACAACATGTTTATATAGTGTAACAGAAATAAGAAACTACTACAATAAATAGCAATTGTAGGTATAAGGTATCCAGAGAAATATTCAAGCCAAAGGGAAGAACAGCACAGGTAACCTGCAGTTAAACTCAGTATAGACGTACATACAATCTTCAAAGAATAAGTCATGCTGCAACACTAGATTGACAACAAGAAATAAAGGCTAATGCATATGAAACAAGTTCACATAATAAAAGACGTTTCCTTCAAAGCAAAGGCTGTCAGATTCTAAACTTAAATACAAAAAATAACCCTGAGACCAGTACCAAAGATAAACACATTCAAATGAGGATCATGAGCAACAAGTAGCAATTACAGAGTTACAGCTGTAATACATTTGAAGGTTTGACATAAATATGATCTTAGTTGTTACAGAAATGAAAATAATCTGTATTACTGCATTCCCACAAGCTTTATTCTCAATCGTACAAGATTTTACTACACATGTACTGAAATACCCACAATTAAGGAGGGCATTATATTAAATTTGCAGAAACACAAGAATGGTGTGAAATAATATTTTTTATTGTAGTTGTATCATTAAAAAATACAGCTTCACTGAACACTGACTGCATAAAGATTTAACTCATTAGGTGGAATAATTATTACCATTGTTTTAAAACTAAAGATATTGCAGAGGGATACCATTTGGTAATATAACAGATTGTTTTTAAAACCCCTTTTTCATTACTGAGGGGAAAAAAATACAAAAAAAAAAAAAAAAAAAAAAAAGGAATTCATCTTTCATTTTCTGCTGAAGATTTCTGAAACTTCCATTGGCCTTCTCTCAGAATGCCAAAATTGAATTTAGTGACTGACTGACAGCAACATTAGTTTAACTTCACTTCTCGATGGCAAGAGAATACTAAATAATTGGTACAGATTAACTTCAAGCAGCAAGGACAGTAAGACAAAGAGGTGTGATGACTGCACATGCAAGACAAATGAAGAGAAATATGTCTGCTATTCTAAGTAGTTTTTTCTTTCAACGATATAGATGTTCTTTTCAGAGGGAGAAAATAGTACAAATAAATTGAAGTTGGACAAAGACTTAGTGAGAAGGAGATGTAAACTACACTAAGTAAAGTAGCATACAAAAATAAAACTGTTTTACAAGTAGAAACAAGCCCTCCTTAATTATATGAGTTTTAATGCTATATTATATGTTCTTTGAATCAATGTTTTTCAGAGAATTTGTACTTATTAACAGTTTACGATTTATCCAGTTTGCCTTATTCAAGGCAGAAAAAGATTTTCAGAAGCTATTCTGCTGACTGCTCACTCTACAGTGAGCTTCTCCAAATGTAACCGAGGAGGCACACTAGAGATGCTCATTCAGCTGGTAACACATGTAGAAAGCTGTTCACAGAGATGTAGCTCTTGGTAAGCAGTACCAAGATTCCTTCTGATATGAAGCATATTTAGCTAAGCTATACCAAGCTAAACACTAAAAATACAGGAAGACATTAAAAAAAAATAAAAAAAATCTTCTTTCAAATTATCTATTTCCGTGGCTTTTATATATTGGATTCAATATTATCTCAGTGATATACTTGTGTAAATTGGCCAAAGCAGCACACTTACATGTTCGTATTTCTGTCTTCTGTGTTTGTTTTTAGAAATAGTAGAATTTTCTTTGCATCCCTATGCTCTCCAGCCATTTCTGAGTATATTCTGACTACTATATAAAACCCCAACTTTTTTTACATTACTCAAAAATGCAGAAAAATATTCTCTCTTGCTAACTATACACTCTCTACTTTTAAAATTAATTTGTGTTTTGTAGGCAGATAAGAGCAATTTACTCTGACAGCATGAGCTCTTCCCACTGAACACATGGACAACATTGAATGCAGGGCTGCAATTCTTACTAAAAACTGGATGTGTTAACTTAAACATGCATTGTTTACAGCTAACTACAAGAATTGAGAGCATGTCTCATCTCTGCCCATGAAACATTATGTAACAGTATTATATAATGCAGTGGCATGCACAAAACCAAATAATTCACGTACTGTTGCTTAAAGAAAAAATAGTATCTGTTATGTAAATATAATATCAATTTAAATAGTGCTTGGTTATAAGTTACCGAAACCTTTGTTAATGCCTTTATGAAGAAGAAAACAATCCTAGTAGAACTACTTATTTCCTATTTATCAAAGAGATAAATCTTTTGGTGCATTAATGTTTTAAATTTCACTGTCAGAGTGAAGGTAAGTCCAGAAATATTTCACAGGCCATATCAGCACCTCTGCTCATCTTTTCACAGTAAGGATGCTACTGATTCTGTTATTCTCTCTACTTAGTGAAATTCCAAGAATCGCACATTCTCAGATCTGTTTTTCCACATCAGGTGGGCACACTTCACTGATGCCTACAATACCTGCTGTAACTACAAATCTATTCAGTTGTCACACAAAAGTTAAGTTAAATCAAAAGGAAAAATAAGTAAAACATTAACGTTTTGGACAAAACTGTTCTCTTTCACCAAGTGATCCTAAATGCCTTTTTGACATCTCTTGTGTATCTGGAAATCAGAAGGGAAAGCATCTAAACCACTTACTCAGCAAACTTCTGAAGGTCCACTTAAACAAAGTCGTTTTCCCAAGAATCCAGACAAATGCATGTACAAACTAGTGTGCTAGTCAATTTTCCCATGTCACACTTCTCAAAGTAGTTTTATTTTGTTTCCATGTAAATTAATTATTTTTTACAGAATAGTGGCCTTTTCTAGTATTTAACACAGTTCCTACTTTCAAAGCTAAATAGAGTTATTCTAGGTTGTGCCAAAAAGCCACAGTATGCTATTCAGTAAAATTAGAACAAACAGAAAACTTGTCATCACATAAAATGCAGCACTAATCCATTTTTCATGACTGAAAAAATGTAATTATAAAGCATTTCTAATATAAAAGATGCAGTTGCATACACTTAAAACACATTCTGAAAGTTCAAACTAATTAAAAATATGTAAAAAGTGAATGGTTTTACAATGTTACATGAATTAAGGAAGTGAGAAAAGGGACAAAACATTTATACTTATTTTTAATCAACCAACTGGGATACAAATTTATGATTTATGAGGTTTTTTGTATATATCAATATCAAATGGAATTACATAAAATAAATGACAAAATAAAATTGCCATGTGTGTAAATTGCTAATATGAACATCTGACACTTCAAATTCAGTTAAATTACCTGAATTGAAACAAATTTTCACTTCCAATTAAAATGCTGTTCTCTAACAGCAGGCCCAGGTAAACCTCATGACGTAAAACAAAGCCATGTGCAAGATCTTGAACCTGGATTGTGGCAACTCCTTCTATTAGTACAGGCTGTGAGATTAAAGGATTGAGCACAACTCTGCAGAAAAGGATCTGGGGGGAGAAGCTGGACATGGCCCAGAAAGCCAACCATATCCTGGGCTGCATCAAAAGAAGCATGGCTTTCAGGTTGAGGGAGGTGATCCTGCCCCTTAATTCTGTGCTGGTGAGATCTCACCTGGAGTATTGCATCCAGATGTGGAATCCTCAGTATAGGAGAGACATGGACCTGTTGGCATGTGTCCACAGGAGGGCCTCAAAAATGATGGAATGAAATACTTCCAATACAGGGGCAGGCTGAGAGAGCAGAGGCTGTTCAGTCAGAGGAAAAGGCTCCAAGGTGACCTCATAGCAGCATTACAGTATCTAAGGGGGTGCTTAAGGAAAGAAGGGGACAGACTCTTCAGCAGGGTCCGTGGTGATAGAACAACGGGAAATGGTTTCTAACTAAAAGAGGGGAGATTTAGATTGGACTTAAGGAAGAAGTTTATTAAACTAAGGTTGCTGATGCACTAGAATTGCCCAGAGAGGTGTTCCGCCCCTGGAGACATTCAATGTCAGGCTGAATGGGACTCTGAGCAACTTGATGAAGTTTTAAGTGTCCCTGTTCTTTACTGGGGATTTGGACAGGATGGCCTTTAAAGGTTCCTTCCAACTCAGATGACTGTATGAAAGCCATATAAAACAGAATCATCAAAATAACCTTCAATCAGACATTTGGGTTTAGTTCTGCTTCTTTTATCTAAATGAATAGGCTATAGAAGGGGTTGTTGGGTTTTCTTTGTAATCACTCTAGAAGACTCAATATGGGTATGGGAAGAACAGAAAATCCCCAAAACAGGAGTTTCTTCATCAGATAAGTTAATATGAGCTCTTCTTTCTCCCTCATTTAAGCAATTTCAGCTCAGCTGCTTTCCGGTGTGACCGAATTAGAGTAGGTAAGAGTTAACCCGTACAAAATACAGGTATGAAATCGTGAAGAATTTGATAGGGTAGAAATCCCACTTAAAACCAGCTTTCTTTTTTTAAGCAGCTAGTATCTATTAAAAAGTATTTGTACAAGCAAATTTTTCAAAACTAGTATATTCAAATGAGTTGAAAACTAATATATTCAAATGAGTTAATTGTGTAGCAATATCAACCTGGAACATTCGTTTTGGTGATCAGAAGAGAAATACTGTACTCATTAGGAAAGTTACATAAGAATTAATTTGTTTTTCAGAACACTTTCCAACTGTGTACTAAATTTTCAAATACCATTCAAACATTATCATTATCATTTTCTCTTATTTTTTCCATTGTACTAATATTACATGAGGCTTGCACTGAAGAGACAATTCTTTACTCATCTCTGATAAAATAATCATACCACTTTACTTGGCAGGTATTAGTTTTCACAGAAACAAACAAAATAAAACAAAACTGGAAGCTACATAATTTTGAGAAAACTGTGAAGACAGGACAAAAAAAAATTCAGAAATTATAAAAATTGTTTCAATGTTAAATAATGCAAAAGCTATCCTTAAGCAATAGAATAAGATAAACAATGGTATTTCAGCATTTACATTTGCATTATTTAGCTGAGTGGAATCCAAGTCAACAGTGAATCCAGTTGCACATAGTATTAACAGAAATAGCATTTAAAAGTATAGGATGCAATTTAAGCACAATGAGTAGAGCAGTTCACAAGCTGGACAACAGTGAACACATCATGTCATCTCAAAGCATTTTCATTCCACATCTCTGAAGATTTGCATTTAACTTATGAGGCAACAGTATCAGATCAGCAAGTCTGAAACTTGTATGCCTAGAACTGAATGGTAAAATGAGGACATTTGTTTTCCACAAGAACACTAGGGAAAGCAAAAGGGAACAGGGTATTGATGATCCATAGTAAGTAGGATGTATAGTATTTTGAAAGCACAATATTTTGAATAATCACTCAAAAAAAAAAAAAAAAAAAAGTCAGACTCGCTATTCAGCTCAAAGAAGTTTACCGCCCATCCCACCAAACAGAATATTCACTTGCTAACAAATTTTAGTAAGTCAATTTACTTCATGTTCTTCCTATCAGAATTGTAATACTGCATATAAAACATTTTATAACCAGATAGGCCAGAGAGAGAGAGTTCATGAAGTTGTATTCTCCAAGGCCTCTGGTATGAATGCTTATCTGAGACAAGTGATGACTTAGTCACCTGACTACTTAGGTATGAGTCTGTTCTCTGACATAGTCTAAAAGAGATGCCAAGTTATTCAAATAGTGGTTCTTTTTCATGTATGTGAGAGAACTCCTGGAAGCCACTTAGAAGCCACTTTATTTCATAAACTGTCAAACCGAACTATAAGAGAGCTGTTCAGTTGGGTTTCCTTCCCTTTACTTTTTTCTCTTAAAAACCTCCTTAGTTCTTTTAGCTTCTAAAATACAAATTCTTAAGAAACCTTAACAGTCAATGACAAGAAGGATTTATTTTAAATAATGGAGTTCAGGAATAAAGACTATATGGATGCTAATACCTGAAAGTTCTGCTCTTATCACTCCATAAGAACAGGAAATAACTTCATGACCCACTGAAAAACATTGCCTTTTTTAGCTACAGCATGTTTTCCTTCTGACAATAAGACAGAAAATGTTACATAAGTGATATGCTACATTTTCAGTATTGACTTATAAATTGAAGTTAATCATTTTCTTATGGAATTCTGGAAAATATTAAATGCTGTCAAAATGTCTCATAACTGATTAACCTTTTATGAGAACAAAAATTTCAGGGCACACTACCTGTCTGCAGTTCCATAGTCCAACAGCAATGGGCAGGGAACAGCCTTTCCACATCTCTTTTCTGCAGAACAGGGAGCCTGAATGCTCTCAGAAGTGAAGACTGAAGAGAAATCTGACAGTGCCCCTACCTTCTGTGAAGATGTACTTCCAGCTCCTAGCTAAAGAAAAGGGAGCTTCCTAGAGCCTATACAACTACAAGCAAATTGCTGTAAAGCTCTATAAACTCTTCAGCTTATCACTCTAATATGCTGCAAATTTGCTGTTCATTAAAACACTGGCTGCTATTAGTAATGTGAAACAGGCAACAGTGTGTAATTCAGATAGTAATTTCTGACCAACAGATTAAAGAATTGAGATGTTTGAGATATTAAGTATATTCCTTAATTACCTATTTATTTATTTATTTATTTAAATACTAAAAGGAAAACAAGGAAACTGTTTTATTCCAAATTGGAAATTAAGAAAACAACAACATTAAATCAGCTATTCCTTGTGAATTAGAACCAAATATATCAATCTGAAACCAATACCCAAGTAGTGAGACACAGTTAGTTAGTATGATAGCAGTAAGTTTTGCTTAGAAGAAAAAGCCTGAAATCCTTAACTTTTCCCCCATTCCTGAGGTGGAGGACTGGAAACTTTTTTTCAGCCTTTCTCTGACCATGCACATTCTGCTGTATTAGCTTGGCATTTTTTTGGACTCAAACCATTCTGATCTGAGAAGAAGAAACATGGACAACATAGTATCCATAAAAGCTGTACGCATCCTAAATGACTCTCCTCCATGAAAAAAAAGAAAAAAAAAAAAAGTTAGATTTCCTTTCTTTCTGCTGTTCCACATGTTTGCGTTCCATGCTGAAATTATGAAGAGCTTCAGGGCATATTTAATAAAAATTGATTAAAATAAACCAGATCTCTATTTTTCTTCATTTGTGCCTAGAAAATATGCTGAAACATACATTAAATTTCACTGGTAAAAGGAACAATTTAGTACATACTAAATATCTAAATAATCCAACTAATATCATTTTTCCTTTGAATTTCTTACATTCGTAATCTAAGATGAAAATCAACTTTATTCTTCTAGGAACTCTCATAATAACATTTCATAAATACATACTTTCATAATATCGATTGGATGATCTTGTACATATTTTAATAAGTTTTCTGATTTATTTTGAAATGAGACTCACCACGGGATTTAGGCAGTCTCTTTTTTTCCATTCATAAAAAAATCTACTGGTGAAATAGAGAAAAGGCTACTGAAGGTACCTGCATAAGCATTCTGCTCTCTGAACTCACTGGTATTACCTATCCCTCCCTCAGAATCCATAAATTGTTTTGTGAAGCGTTGTTAAAGTTGTAAACTATTTCTGTTTTCAAGCTTTACATGAGTATGTAATATACTGCCTAGTGTAATGCTTTTTCAGTTCGAATAGTATTAATAATTATTTTGGAACAAAGTTGTTTTATGTTTAAAATCATAGAAGATGGTATATATACATGTATACCATATTCAAAAAAAAAAAAAACAACATACATAGCTATATTAATAAAATAATAAGCAACAGATCTCTTCAAATCTTTGGAAAAAAAAAAGAAAAAAAGAAAAGATAAGTCAGTGTTTTCAACATTCAAAAAAAATGTATATCTATATGTCAATGGTTTATGGGCTGGTCCGGCCCAGTTCCGTGACCAGCAGGGCGGAGGGATCTGCGGATCCGCGCCTCTGGGAAAGGGGAAGCAGGGGACCCCAAAATACTTGAAAACAACAGCACTGATCTGAGGTGGAACAAATGATTTTACTAAATATAGGGGAGAGAGAGAGAGAGAGAGTCTGTTTGAATTGTATAGACCTCACCACAATGCTGGGGTGAGAAGTGCAGTCCAGTTGAGTGACTGAAGTACAGACGGCGAAGTGCAGATGGCGAAGCGCAGATAGCGGCGAAGCACAGATAGCAGCGAAGCGCAGACAGCGAAGCGCAGACAGCGAAGAGCAGGCGAAGAAGGAGGATCAGGTGACCTTGCTTGGAGTTATATCCCCTTGCTGACCGCAAAGTCTCCTGGGGAAACGTAGCTCCTCTCCAACGGACGAACACCCGGCAGACACCAAACCCCACCCCCAATGCATCACATGATGTTATGGTGTGGAATACTGACGACCAAAAATCATAAAACCATGACACTATACATGCACACACATCATGCCTGTGAATCTTTTCAAAGAAGTTCTTATCTTCACGGTGGACTCCATCAGCTCTGTTCTGGAGCACAACTCTAACTCCCTGTCAACAACTCCTGTATGCAAACTGACACAGAGATTCCCACAGAGATCTTTAGGAACTAAAACAAAAAATAACAGAACTGTTCAGAAAACAGTAAATGTAGCAAGGCATCTGAACATTTTGCAAAGCATAACATCCCTGACCAATCTCTTGAAGTAAAATTTCCCCACCTACACAATAAACAGAAAATTTAAGTCCTCCTACAGTGGAAAGGAATCTATTCATAAATGGGTTTTTCTGTTTTCTTTTCTTTTTTTTTTTAAAGAACTCGTAATTCATTAAGCATCAAACTATAGGAATAAGGGATTGCCTAGAAGCCTTCAATTGCGAAGGCTCAAAAATTTACCCTTGTTTCTTAAATGGCCTAAGCATTCAACATATCAGCTGAAAAGATAAAGGAAATACTACACAAAAAAATATGAAATTAAGAATTTTGGGAAGGTGAAGAGGGAGTGAAGGGAAAATACAGTCATATTCCTAAATTTGCAGAGCAGAGAATTGCAGAATTCAATCTGAAAAGATGGCTTATTTTTTCCACAGCCCATTTATGAGATTAGATTTAAATCTGCTTTACAACTATCACCAAGGACTCCAAATACTCAGTAGTACCAGAAGGTGTAGCTGGGATTCTTTACACAATTCACATTGACTACAGTTACTCTAAACTCCAGTTTACTTTAGTGTTGTGATTTCTTAACACCTAAGACACATACACAGTAAGAATATGTATGTAAAATGTAAGGGAATTCTCTTTCTAGAAAGACTTTCCCCCAGAGACTTCTAATTTATTGAAGATTATCAATTACCACAGGTATTTTGTCTATCCCAACTTTATCACTGCCAAAGAGGTTCCCTACAGCTTAAGGTCAAAGCCAAATAAATACAGCTAGGATCCTGAAGCTGATCCCCATGCTAGTGAGTATTTGAAAAGCCAGGTACTATACATGAGTTTGACTAATATTATTTACATCAACATTTAAGGATTTAGTAACAAGAGATTTTGATACACACATGCAGCACTTCTTGTTTTTATAAACATCTCACATTTAATGTACCCATATTAGTTTTCAGGGAAAAAGAACTTTTAATTCCCCACCCTGGCATACCTTCAAATTATTCCAGCTGCACAGCACTCCAGTTCTATTTTTTCCTAGCTCAATGTTAATCTTAAAAGCTAACACTATACCTAGATTTGCTTCAGGATCCCAAACTGTAAACAAATTTCTTTCACAGATTTAGTCTGACCAAGGAATTGGTCAGGAGAAAATTATGATTTCTACTGCCTCACTTTAACAGTAGGCATTTTCAATGATTAAAACCATTCAATATCAAAACAAAACCCAACCAACCAAAGAGTCAAACGGGCTTATTTAAAAATCAAATAAACAAAAGCTCTTTGCTATACCATCAGACACACAGAAATACCAGCACAATGTCCATTTAATTTCCAAACTGAACAGCCTCTCCTCCCAAGGAACAAAGATGCCTTTTAAGATAAAAACACTCTTTCAGGCTCATCTCCCCAGTCTGAATGTCAATTTTGCATAACATAACTCTACATTCAGTAACGATTATAAAACAGTTTTTCAGGGTCAAAAAAGTTTTCAGGGCAAAAGCTACATTTACTTCATCTGAATAAACAATTGCAAGAGACAAAGAAGAGGGGAAAAAAAAAAAAACTACTGAAGGGTTAAGTTCCTAGGCTACTGACCATTAATGGGAAATCTGACAGAGCAGTTAAAGTATACTCTCAGGATGTAGGAACAAAACCACTTATTAGTCTGCCCTAAGTAATTAACTGAATACTGAAAACAGAACTAAGTAAAATAAAGCAGTTTGAAGTATTATATAGCCAATTACATATCAGAAGCATGAAAGGTCAATTGATAGATGCAGCACTACAAAAATATCAATTTGGCAGGAGCAAGTACAAAGCAGAGCCTAAATTTTCACTAATTCACCATCAACATGACCTTCTCTTACGGAATGTTACAGTTTAAAACTTCTCCGTACATTACTGACATGATAGCCTGCAAAGACTGAATAAAGTTATTCATACAAGAAGTCAAAGTTTGGTGAGACTTCAGTCAAAGTTATTATTTTTACATATTCTGTTCTAAGCTTTTTCAGATATGAACAGTTTGTCTTTTTACCTTGCTAAGCATTTCATAGAATCAAAGAATGGCCGGGTTGAAAAGAATCACAATGATCATGGAATTTCAACCCCCCTGCTACGTGCAGGGTCGCCAACCACCAGAACAGGCTGCCCAGAGCCACATCCAGCCTGGCCTTGAATGCCTCCAGGGATGAGGCATACACAACCTCCTTGGGCAACCTGTTCCAGTGCGTCACCACCCTCTGTGTGAAAACTTCCTCCTAATATCTAAATTAAACCTCCCCTGTCTTAGTTCAAAACCATTCCACCTTGTCCTGTCAGTATCCACCCTCATAAACAGTCATGCCCACTTCCTGTTTATACGCTTCACAATATATATACATCATACTTCCATAAAACAGACACAATCAGAAGACTCACTTGAATCCTTTCTGGAAAAGAAAATGTGGTGTTCCACATATATATATATATATATATATATATATATATATATATATATATTTATTATTATTATTATTATTATTATTATTATTATTATTATTATTATTAAAGCAAAACAATAACAACAACAAATCTCATTTTTAAAACTTGGTGGGAGGAGGACACAGAGTGATAGAAGCAGGTGACAGCAGGAGCCTGCGTGCTTCACCCAGACCCTTTTTGGAACCTCCCCCTGAAAGCTTAATGAAATTAAGGGCTCCTGAGCAGCAGAGAGCAAGCACAGTGCAGACCTCAGCTCCTTCCAGCTCACTGGCAGACTGGCCAGAATGCTGTAGAAGTCCACTCCTCACATGCAGCATCCTCCCAACCTAATCACAGTCTGCTTTGAACTGACATTAAATCAGATAACAGTTCCTACAACCTAAATAGAATATGCTATAGCCTGTTTATAACCAAGAGATGAGCCATAAAAGTTTGAGGCAGCTAGAAGACATGAAACAGCTAAAACGTGTTGGATAAGCCAGAAGTGAGCTGCCTCACAATAGGATCCAGTAAGCAACTTCTCCAATTTTCTTGTAACATATACTCATTAAATATAAATGACAAAGTGCTTGTAAATTATGGAAAAGCCAACTATCGCTTCATTAAGTATGTCTATTTTAAAAGGAGAAATATTTTACAACTGAAAAAGCAAGGAGTCTCTGGGGAAGGAGCACATGAAATTCTGTTACCAAGATCAATACATGGTTGCTTACCAAAGTTTAAAATAAAAATAAAAATAAAATAAAATAAAATAAAGTAAAATAAATCATTTCAGTTTTATTTTACCTTCCCCTATGCTCAAGTACCAAAAAACAAAAACAAAACAAAAAAAAAAAAAGAGAAAAAAGGACTATCTAATCCAGAAACAGAATTAAACTGAAAAAATTCTAGAAATTCTAGAAATGCTTAAGTGGATAAATATGCTATTTATACTCTTTTTTTTTTTTTTTTTTCTGTTAAGTGCTGATTTAGTTAGCAGCATACACTTAACCCAAGAAGTTTTAAACACTATTCAAGGAAAAAAGCAAACAAACAAACAAAGAAAAAAAAAACACTTATTACAGTCAAATATTACCAACGGAATTAAATATTGTAAGCAATCTAACTATGCAGACATAAATAAAAGGTAGTGTCATGAACCCTGCTTATGTTATAACCACGTCAGAATACACATACAGTAATAGAAAAGTCAGCATAAAGATCTTGGTTTTCATTTTACTCACTAAATTTGACAAAGTATCCTGGATTACAGAGTTTTAAATTGAGCTGAGATTTCTTCACATTGTTAATGGAATATACCTTTTAGATTATCAACTCAAACAATTGCTGTGACAGGAGTTTTTTGAATGTTTATAGGTAAATAAATTTTAAATAAAAATGGAGACAAGATTGAGAAAATCTGAGCTTGTTTTCCCCCCTTTTTCCATGGCAGACAATTAGGGTAAAAAGGCCAGAAAAACGTGTTTATTTTAGAAATAAATTACTTAATTAGTAGCAGTATAATTAAAACAAGAACAAAGTATTAGAATTCTTATTTCATGTTTTTAGCAAAAGACAGAAGGACAATAACCACCAATAGCTAGGTGAATTGTATGTCTGACTTTACACTAGCAAAAAGGCTATGAATTACATCAATTATTCCTGACCTCTGTTGGATGTGTTACAAAATAAAGGTTTATGGATGACTTCAGAACAACAAAAGTCTCAAAATCTTTCATACATATATTAACATAGTAAAAGAAAACAGTAGCATAAGTCTTTCAAAGTAATTTGACGTTTTAACTGAAAGAAGAGTGAGTTTCCTTTTTATTCATATATATTTGGCACGTTGCCTTAATTACTTAAAACATCTGTAATGGTCACCAAACTTTTTATTGACAAAGTAGAGTACTAACACATCAGAAAAACTAAATTCAGTAGAACATCCAGTTTTTGTTGTTGTTGTTGTTTTGTTTTGTTTTTGTTTTTGTTTTTTAGTATGTTACATCAAAACAACAAATGTAGAAATAATGGAGGAACAGCATGCTTTAATGTAATTATTGTTTAAATAATACTCAGTCATATATATCTTCCTGCATATTCAACTACTATGGATTTTTTTTTTTTTTTTGCAACAGTCTATTTTTAAAAGTGCTTGCAAACAAAACAAATTGTTTGACATCCTCAAGCCTGAAGTGTTTGTACTGTAAACTGTTCTAGGTAAAAGAAGAGCCAAGGTGGCTTACCATGGATGTTTTTCACAGAAACACCGAGATTATTTTGCTTCCAAGGTTAATACGCAGGTCAATATAATTCCAATTCTGTCCTGAAATCTAAGCTCGTGGAATGAACTTTCAGCATTGCTGGTGTAATCTACTTATGTTACTACACCAAAAAAAGATGACAAACTCCACATTGTTTTATTTGATTATTGTGCATAAATTCTTGCTTGAAGTATTTTTATGGTGACAATTGAAATTGTATAACAATAACCTAAATAGTACAAGTAGGTCTAAGAACACCATTTAATTGGCACATTCCACCTTTAAAGAGGCCATGGCTACTGCTTTGTCCTCCTGCTTGCCCATATTTCACAGATTCTTGTACTCTTTATCACACACTGCTGCAGCCTCCCTCCTGGCTTACTTGTGTCCAGTGTTGTTGCCATATCCTCTGCCTCTCAGTTTCTGTTTTTCTGTCCTGGAGTTCCTGCACCATAGCAGTTCCTCATTCTTCCCTGTGGCTCCTCTCACTTCTTCCCAAAGGTGGTTGTGCCACCTCCTTCCTACGTCCTGCTGCGGTTCCATCTGTATGGGCAAGGGAAGAACCAAAGGTACTTCCTGACTGAGCTACCCAGATGCCTCCAAAGACATGTCATGTTTCTCAGGGCTTCTAGGCACAACAAAAAGACAACAACAAAAACCCCTGTTGAGGCACGTGGCCAAATGCAAAAGCTGAGCGACACTGCATGCTCTATCGCTCCTGAAAAGCCTACTGGAAGAAAGCCTTTGAAGATGCTAACTAAAACTGCCATCCAACTGATCTATTGTTTTCAAACCATTTAGAGCATATCTAACAGCTTTAAAGTGCAGAAAAATAACCAGCCTGGCAAAATCAAATCACAAAAAATCCAGTCCCTCTCCCAAGCGAAAATGTTTAGAAAAGCAGTAGGAGTATGGTGATTTCTCTGCCAAAAGGCAGTGTTAAAATAAACAATGATTCAAAGATTTTAATTTTTTAGCCTCAGTCTAATAATTATATATTTAAAAAGTTATTAAATGTATGATTTTAACAGAAACCTCTTCTGGCAAGCACAGTAAGTAACTACTCTTTTTATTTTAATATCATAGAATAGAATCATATAGGTTGGAAAAGACCAGTAAGATCATCTAGTCCAACCATCAAGCCATTCCCACCGTGCTCACTATCCACCTCTCTTAGTGCTACATGGACACATTTCTTGAACACCTTCAGGGACAGTGATTCCATTACCTCCCTGGGCAACCTGTGCCAATGCATTATCACTCAGTCTGAGAAGGAATTTTTTCCTAATATGCAATCTGAACCTCCCCTGGCACAACTTAGGGCCATTACCAATTATTATTATTATTATTATTATTATTATTATTATTATTATTATTATTATTACTGTCTAGCATGCTTCAACATTCAAATGATTCTTTGAAAAAGATCAGATAGAAATGGATCAGCTATCGGATACTATTCTTCTTCCCTCTGTAAGGAAAGAAAAGATGGAAGGAAAGCTTCTCCAGCCATTGTCTTGGTGCTTACTGAATGAAAAATTTTAAATTGACTTGTAAGATAAGAATCTGTCCGAACATTTTTCATAGTATATCAAAATGGTTGTCTAACTTGCATTAAGAGAAAAGTGGTTTCTGTTGAAATTCTTCAAAAGATTTGCTCTCATACACTCTGCAAAAAGAGCATTTTAGAAGTTCAGCTAAACAAGGAAGAACCTAAATGTTCAGGAACACTTATACACAGAAGAGAAGTGTAAGGTTAAATGTTCAATAATATGCTTATAAGAGAGTGTACGGAAATATGCACACAATATCCGCACAGAATGCTCAAATCTCTACTTACACATCTATATGTTATACAAGAAAAGTACATCAAAATGCCGCCGAGGCAATCCACTACATGCTTTCTAAATAATACTTTTAAAGAGCATTACATTTCCCCACTGTAAGATTTTTAGGGGAAAAGGTATAAATCTAAATAAGTTCAGCTTCTGTAACGTTATATGAAACGTTAACAAGTAAAAAAAAATATTATGTTGAGATAAATTTTCCTTCTTGCTATAAAAAAATAAAGAGCAAGCATAATTTAATACAGACCAGACATTTCTAAGTCATTTTTAATACAATTAGTTATAACATACACATAATCACAAATATTAATCCAATTTCAGTTATGAGAAACATTTACAATCATGGCCAAGAATTCATTTCAAAACTATATGCATTGATAATCAGTACAATTTCTTCAAATGGATTTAATGCCAATATGAAAAAGAGTTCCCAGATAAAAATCGGCTTTAGTTTGAGTATTTACATTAACCAGTAATTTCTCAATGCCACTGACAAGTAACTTTACATGCTATTCCAAAGTCATAAAGTTTCCTTCAAGTGTAAAAAAACCATATTTGACAATGTTAATCAAAGAAAGAAAAAAAAATGCTTACAAACAGTTGAACACCAAAAGTAAAATGCCATCTGTTTTATCTGCTCTGTGATTTTAGCCCACAGAAGAATTTTGGAAGAATCTTAGAAAAGCTTTCTTTTCTAAAT
Source organism: Perdix hodgsoniae (assembly GCA_035772895.1). Lineage (NCBI taxonomy): Eukaryota > Metazoa > Chordata > Aves > Galliformes > Phasianidae > Perdix > Perdix hodgsoniae. The sequence continues at coordinate 1,567,187 of JAPSGF010000071.1, forward strand.
TCAATCTCCACTGACAACTAGTTTTGGTCTGAAGATAAACCCTGCTAGAATTTAATTCAAGAACACATGGTATCAATATTAGAAACAATCAAGTCTGAAATAATTTAGTGACCTTTTTTGCCACAAAGAATCAATTATATGTAATTATTTTAGATGTTATTGAGTAGCTAAAGTAGAACACAGAATATAATCTTGATTGAAGAATCATAAAACAGTTCGTATTAAACAAGAGGATATACAAAAACAAACCTAAAATAAAGCATTTGCATTTAAAAAAGACATGAGAAATTAAAGCATCTGGAGCAAGACCACTGAAATGTGAAAGTGATCAATCTGAGTGACTTTGTGTGTGGAAAGAGAACCTTAATCCAAGTGAAGAAACCCAGAAATCTGTTTGAGAAGTTTCTTACTTTACTGAATAGATAGATACTTCAAAAGAGTGTTCTGATCAATTTTCCCTTAATTCAGTTGAAAACAGAGGCACTTAAAACAGATATTGTTTAAAAAAAAAGGCAAGAGTGAATTCATGTTTATTAAAAAGAAAAAGAACAGGAAGTAAAATCTTGCAAATATTTAAAGACTAATGAATAAAAAAAAATATTTCTGTATACAGTCTGTGTACAGACTTTTTTGTAATACAAATGAACTTTAAAAAAAAAAAACTATAGGAAAATTCACATTTTGCTTCAGAAGCTATGGCGTATTTTATGTATGATACTAAATGAAATTAATAAAATACATATCTTAGCCTTCATACCATAAATACAAGACAGGAATCAAATACTCTCATATTGTCCCAAGACAGCAAATATTACCTACATTATAGAGAAAATAAATTTTAGTAGCTTCTACTTATTCAGAAGGAGGCCCAGATTGGTCTTTGGACAATTTTCATTTAGCAGTCTCATACACAATGATTCCATCTAGTTAAAAAAAGAACTGATGGCTAAGAGAAGGCACCCTACAAAAAAGGAAAAATACAATTTAATGTACAGAAAAAAAATCATGACAAAATACAGGAGTAATAAATTAGAAATTCAAGCTTGTCATCCTTTTTACATGCCATTTTAAGCTGACTATTTAAGAATTGAAAACAAAAAATACCCACAAAAAAGCCCACAACTAAGAAAAACATTCAAAATCACAAGTGTGAGCTTCAAATGTAACACTGCCTGTAAAAGAAAAAGAGTAATTCAGCAGCAGTGGCTGACAATAAAATGAGAAAGGATTAGTAACAAAAATTCCTAATCTTATTTAGAAATTTAGTTCATAGAAAAGACTATATTATGTAGCAGCTTAAAAGAGCAGATTAGTGTTGATGTATTAATATGCTATACATGCAATATACATACTGGCTGTGGCTGGGATGCAGTTAAATTTCCCCCAACAGCCCATACAGTATTGTGCTTTGCACTTGAAGCTAGAACAGCACTGATATCACATCAGTGTTTTGGCAATTGCTGAGCAGTGCTGGCACAGCACCAAGGCTGTTTCTCCAACCCTCCCAAACCCTCAGAAGGCAGTAGGCAGGGGGTGGTTAAGGGGTGGAGAGGGGACAGGTCAGCTGACCTGAACTAAGCAAAGGAATGTCCCACACCGTATGTTGTAGTACTCAGCAACAAAAACTAGGGCTGGAAGGAGGTTGGAGGGGAGAAGGAGAAATGAAATAATGAGAACTGCTCTCATTACAAAAGCATCTGTCTTCTGAGCAACTGCTACACACACTGAGTTCTCTGCTTCCCAGGAAGCAGCTGAACATTGCTTACTGATGGGAAGTACAAAATTTTCTCATTTTGCTTCCATGCAACCTTTGCTTCTCACTCCCTGCTCCTTCCCTCTGTGCTTTTGAGATCACAGAATCACAGAACTGCAGGGGCTGGAAAGGACCTCCAGAGATCATCTAGTCCAACCCCCCTGCAAAGCAGGCCCCCTACAGCAGGCTGCACAGGTAGATGTCCAGGCAGATCTTGAATATCTCCAGAGAAGTGAATCCACAACTTCACTGGGCAGCCTGTTCCAGAGCTCCATCAGCCTTACTGCAAAGTCCCTTCACATACAGGTGCGGAACTTCCTATGCTTCAGTTTATGGCCATTTCCCTTTATCCTGTCCCACAGATTGCTGAAAAGAGGTTGGCCATGTCTCTGACTCCCACACTTTAGATACTGATATACATTAATAAGATCACCTCTGAGTCTTCTTTTCCCAAGGCTGAACAGACCCAGTTGGCCCAGCCCATCCTCACAGGGGAGATGCTCCAATCCCTTTGTCATCTCTATGGCCCTTTGCTGGACTCTCTCCAGGAGATCCCTGTCGTTTTTGTATTAGGGATCCCGGAACTGGATAAGTATTCCAGATGAGGTATGACCAGGGCAGAGTAGAGAGAGAGGATCACCTCCCTTGACCTGCTGGCCACGTTGCTTTGTGTGTTTACAGGATCAAATAGAGGCCAGGCAATGAAAAAATTGAAGATTGACCTAAGATGTTTTTCTCGGTCTCTATGAATGTTGATATTCTGTATTAAACTTCTTTTTCTACTTCTGTTTTACATTACTACAGCTTGCTTATTTCTAGACTTTTCCAGTTAACTATCAGCAATGAAGTAGGTTCCTGGACAGATGTGTTCAGGAGAAGTACTTGTCATTTCTTTGACATTTCTAGCGTTCCCCTAATTTTTTGAATCTTGTTTGAAAAGATCTGATGGATTAGTTTCCAGGGATAAATCATGGTGAGTCAACACTTGATGAGGGCATGCTTAGCTTCATTTTAAGGAGAAAGAAGCACCTTCATCTCACAGCGATAAGAGTAGCAGTGTTACAAAGGGATAGTCATGTCAAACTTGACTAATCATATTCTGTTGCTTGTTACTGACTCTCTAGGACAGGAAGAAAAGGATCAGAGTTGGAATTTAATTTGAAGGCTCTTCCACATGACTACCGGTGTCATCAAGCCTTGCAAATCTTACCCTTCTTCTCAGATGC
>JAPSGF010000071.1:1570565-1610232 GCA_035772895.1 Perdix hodgsoniae
TTAACATAACTAACATTAATTCCTAGAACTACAAAAAAAAAAAAAAGGAGAGAGAGAGAAAGAAATAAACAAATGACTCCCTGTAAAGTTGCATATTAAAAAGAACAGCAAGTGAGCATCCACCCATTTCATATAAATTAATTATGACTCCCCAGAGAAGAGCATCTGTTTCACAACAGTAGGACAAATGCTGCAACTCAATACAGCCTTTCATTTGCAACATTAACCAGATGACCCACAACGACCTGTAACAGCATCACTCCAATGCTATCTAGTAACAAGTCCTTCATAAATTGTTTTGACATCAAGACTTAAAAGAATAGTACATGTTTTGAAGAGACATTTATTCAGAGAGAAAACATAAATGTTTTCTTGAAGAGTTTTGTTTTTCATTTCCTGACCACGTTGTACTTCTGTTCTCTTTAGCTTTGCCTATGCTTTCTCAGAAGATAACTCACGCACAGATACATTGTTCTTTGAATGTACTGCAAATCCAATGATGAAAAATACTGTTTCTGTTAACACATACATGCTCATTAAATGCAGGCTATGGATATAGTATAAATATATGAAGTTTGTAGAAGAGGAAAACAAACCAGTTCTCTTCAAACTTCTGCATGTGAACAACCATCAGTCACAATGGGTATAGCACGTCTAAGCTGACCTGTATCTCACCCTAAATTCTGAATTTCAGTACTCCTCTTCAGCATTTTGTTACACTATATTATGATACAACATATTATAAATAGAAATTAAGACTGATGCCTGAATCTGGTTTAGTACAATCATATTATGATTTTTGATACTAACAGTTCTGCTGAGAATAAAGAGAAATGCACTAACAGAGCTGAATGTTTGTGCTTTTATCAAGATTTAGGAGTGCAGAGAAAAGGATAATTAGCTAAGACATATCTCATGCTGTTTCCATTTCTTGCATTTGTTTGGAGATCTCTCAGCCTCATAAACTAGATATAATATAATCTGATTAACTATTCTTAAAATGTACTTAATGTAGAATAAGACAGGCTTAACACAGAATCAAGAATTTACTTAGAGCAGAATCAAGAACTTTACTTCAAAATTTGTTTAATGGTAGCTTGCATAGACAAACCTCTAGCTTTTTTTTTGCTTTTTGTTGTTGTTGCTCAAGATGTTTGCCAGCAGATCCAGCAACAAGATAAAGAATGTAAAGGGTCCAAACTAGTTAACAGCTAGGTATATTAAATTGCTTTACTGAACACTTTAGTACTTGCACTGCCTCAACACACAGTTGTTTTTTCAGTTGGTTTTAATTTTCTTGAAGTCATCAGAAAAAATAATCAGGAAGCATGCACAAGTGCAAACTACAAAACAGTAGTATTACTAAATAAACACTCCATCCATTCATTCTTGGATGAAGTTGATTATAACCACATACAGACAAAAATTGTCCTGTTATATTATGAGGTTCCTATGCAGGAATTACTTAAGACAAGACAATTTATGTGCTTGAATTGAGTAAACGCCAACACTGATCTCTTTTGTGACTGACTATTCATTTATTGTGACTACACCTTGGAATTTTCAGATTTACAGCACACACACGTACTAAATCTACAACCCAAACTGTAATTGCAAGTTGTAAATGTAGACAACAGAATCAATTCCACTGAAGTAACCAAATCTTGATTCTGAATATTGCTATCAATGCTTTCACATTTCTCAATAAAAGTTAGAATTGGAAATAATAGAAACTCCCCAGATGAAGAGTTATCACTTCTGATTCAGTTCAGACAGCAGACGAGTTGGACTTGCATATGTTTTGGCATGGCTTTTGTTATTGTTTTGTTTGCTTTTAATTTCATGAGCAAGCTTTTAATACACATTTACATTGACAGGTGAGAAGACACACACAAAACAAAAATTTGTTTCCTGAATGTTTACAACATTCACATAGTCAACTAAACAACAGAATTAAGTTCAACAAATAACATACAATAATTGCCACATCTTCTTGATCGTTTATTTTCAGTTTTGATGTAGGCCAGTGTACACAAATACAATTTTATGTCTACAATTTCCATTTAATTCCCCTATGTTTGTGATGTTACGCACTGATAGACGCTTTCAAAAGGAATTAATCATGACAAACACTATAAAAAAAACTCTCAAAAAACATTTGTGCACATTATCATAAGCCTGTGTAGCCTTAGAGCTCAATTTAATTAGAATTGATGAACCATGGTTAAAAAAGCTAAATCCAAAAGTGTAGAGATCCTATTATCAGAAAAAAAAAAGAAGGGGAAAATACTCACTTTACCCTAAATATTGAATATTTCCCTTAAATTACGAATTGTGAAGAAAAAATTGTGATTTTTTCAAGTTTAACAGCACATTTAACTTTCCCATAAATATATGTTAGATTTAAATCTGAATTCTGAAGAATGAATTGTTTAGATTTGTACTAAAGAAACTTTCCCATAAATATATGTTAGATTTAAATCTGAATTCTGAAGAATGAATTGTTTGGATTTGTACTAAAGAATTAAGGCAGTCTTATTCTACTGAAGTTCTACTGAAGAACTTTGTCTCAGCAATATTTGAGCGTAAGTAGTTATTTTAACTATGGCTACTTCAAAAGCTATGCAATATGAAAACAAAGTGAAATTCCTCCCAAATATCAAAAGAAATTACCTAAAAACTTAAAGTGGTGAAGGAACAGCAATGATGGTAAGACTATTACTGTACCCTTCTCATGTTCATCCAGAGCTAGAATGAAACTTCAGTGTGAACTAATTTTGTAAAAATTAGACATTAATGTGCAGTGTTACAAGTGTTCTTTACTCAAATCCATAAAAGGAAAAAAAAAAAAAAATCATTAATTACAAATAAAAGTTACCTACATTTCACTAAATATTTCAGTTGTCTCTCCATACTAAGAATACTCAGAATGGAAAAGGAAGGGGAAAAACAAACAAACAAACAAACAAAAAAACACCCTTGCTCTATTTTAATGCACTCAGAAAGCAATTACAAGCTTTACCAATAGTACGTAACAATGTGATTCCCAAAAGATGCATTGAGATCATTATAAAAATTTAGTTTTATCTTTTTTTTTTGTCCTTTGTTTTGAAATAATACTCATCTTCCTTTCTTCATCAGATCTGAGGCTCAGCTAACATCCATTTTCCATTAATTATTTTGGGATGTTTTAGAAATCACGAGATATTTTTAGTGCAACAAAATTAAATCAGATTTTTAAATACCATCTGGAACTTACAGGAATTTCTCAGTAACACACAAGCAGTGCTGACCCTAACACCTCACTTCTTCACATGATCATAATTAACTGTCTAGGAAGGAGTGGGCTGTCACAGAAAGACTCAGAAGTAGTCCTTCTTTGGTTATTCAGAGCACAGACCTAGAAGGCAGCATTTAAAATGATCATTTTATTTGTTTTGAATTATAAGAACTGAAAAGCAATAACTGTCATAAATTCTCTCCTTCCAGCCAATTGCTTCCTTAGGAAGACAGTTGCATATAGGAGGACTTGATTCAGGGATCCAAGACTTTTCCGAGAAAGAGGAAAATGATGACAAAAATGCAGCACTTTAGTTGTTCATAAACATTTGCTAATCCACAAGCTGAACAACAGGCTTCAACTAAGAATGCATGTTCAGAAATCTTCTGTGCCCCTGTTGCAGTTCGCAACACAATTTATTAAAGCACCCCTTTTAAATATAGTCTGCTAACCCATGCAAACTAACCCACTGTCTGATACACGCCTCTCAAAGAGACAAACACAAAGCAATGATTTTATGACAGCAGTGAGTTTTCATTAATAGCTTTTAAATGCTACACACTAAAACGTTTGTACAAAGTCTTTTAATACCTACAGTACAGTACTCAAATGTGGCTTCTGTTTGAATGCCAAGAATATATATGTACCATGAATAATCAGGCAAACTTTAATTATTTACTTTTGCAAATGAGAGTTGATTTGAATTCCTTTCCAGTTTCCAGAAATAAATAAAAAGTGCCTTTGGCACCATCTAAACAGCAGAACAATAACTACATTGTAACAGTCAAATCTTTAAAAAACAAAACAAACAAAAAAAAACACATAAAAGGGATTGTTGATTATAACCTTACTATGTATTTATCTTTAATTGATAAAGAATGCATTTCATGTTTATTCCAGAATAATTGGAAACTACAAACCAAACTTTCTGCTTCCAATTCTTTTTTCACAAGGAATAAGGGAGACAAACTGTAAGGAAGTGTTTTCACACTCCCCCATTTGTGACTATTAACAGCTACAGCTTATTTTTTGATTAAGCATTTACCTACTTAGAGCGAACACTTTTCTAAGTTTGACATAACTAGAACGTTTTTTCATCACTTTCCGTACAGAGGCTCATTTTCCTCTTCTTTCTTTCTTCTCCCTGATCTTGCAAGATTCCTGCCCAAAGTGTGGTCAATGTAAATGCTCTACTGAAGTGTTACATACTGAAGTCTAATTCCAATTATAGACTTATAATTCTGCTGCAAAAATGAAACACCAAATCTGTCCTAGATTACAAGCAGTTCACTATAGCCTTAACCTCACCACTATTTGCTAATACAGCAATAATGGCAATGAGACAATACAGTGATTAAAAATTTATACAGTTTTGTAAATTGAAGAAAGTTTAATAAATCGTTTTTCCTGCTTAATTTACTGTTTAATATACTGCTCCTACAAGGTTACAGCAAATTTATTCCAGCTATTATTGATAATCTCACTGCACTGCTAGCAAATTAGTCCCCAAAACATTTAGAAACTAACAAGAAAAGAAGGTGCAAAAGCTCAGTGCTAGAAATAAAAAGTTAGGTTACATTTCAGTAATCATGCGTCTAAACATGCTAAACTGGTCTTATCAAATAAGATCAAATATATGGCTACGTCGTGAGTCTAAAATTATTAGAATTCATTGTATCATTCAAACTAATAAACAAAATAAAAGTATATCAACATGCAGAATTAAAAGTTATTCTACATACACTAGACAGCACTGTATTATGAAGTTATTAACTCTCACAGTAGCATTCTCAGTGAGACCAGAAATACTGACTTATTTAGCTACTTAAAAGCTAAATTTATTCTTATAAAAGTGGTAGCCTGATGTTCTGAGTCTGTACTTAAGAACGCAGCTAAACCACAAAGATGAAAGAACAGCACCACCTAGTTCTCTATTTAAAAGTTTACAAATATTAACATCCAATGATTTCTTTTTGTAATCTATATTCACATGTGTATATCATGTAATGAAACCTGTCTCATTTCCATACAGAACAGTAGTAACAAGTTTGTCAAGAGTTATTAAACTATTTAATAAAGATACTTTACGAGTATGTACTTTAAAATAAAAAATAAAAAAAAACTTGTTTATGCAAGAATACTGGAGACCTGTAATAAAACTAACATTGTGCAGAAGCACCATATATACAAAATGGGTTTTTCATCCTTCCCCAACATTCTTTGTGAGATGATTTCTTCAACTTGACTAAAATACTGTATGTGTACAACACCGCTGTACGGTTGCTTGATATTTTAGAGCATGTACATGTGTGTCCCAGATGTAAAAGCGTGTTTATGATACAGACATCACAGGAGCCTTAGTAGCATTTACAAAATAATTATAGGTAATGCAAGTTGGTTTACATTTAGTTTTCTATTCTGCAACTTAAGCACCTGGACTGAAATTTGCCATGTGACAATTCTCCCTGATAGAGAATTAGAGATCACAGAAACACCAAGGTTGGAAAAGATCTACAAAATCATCCAGTACAACCATCCACCTATCAGCAATAGTTCTCACTAAACCAAGTCCCTCAACACAAGGTCCAAAGAGATGTGTATTCAAACAACCTGAAAGTGTAACATTACACAAAAGCAACACTTAAGGAGCTGCTTACTAACATCATTCAGTAACCTTAGTCAATGTTTGTTAATGTATCTGCATTAATCTCCATTTGATGAATGTCAACTACACAAGCAGAACAGTTTTTCTAAACATGTAGTACTTGCTAATATCTCACTCACTTTAACAGGACATAAAAGCGCTTGCATTTCTGAAAACTCTTTTTTGACATTAACAAATCTGATTTCTTATACACTGCAGAAGATATTTTTGCTAATGCTCTAAGCTGAAATAAAGCACAAGTGACACTGATATTCTGACTATCCTGGATAGTAATATATTTTATATTGTGATGGCATGTCTTGTAACATTACAAAGAAAATGGATTTAAGTAAACCTACAAAAAAAAGTTTCAGTTGCATTTTGAAACAAAATGTTCAAATAATTGATTTATTTAACTTGAATCAATGAAAATGAAAGGAAGCTATGTTGAAATGACCTCATGCAATACTTCAGCATTGCAATGATATGAATGTGCATCTAAATTTCTGTTTTTCATAGGATGACTTAAAAATATTTTAATTTCTCATGTTTGACATTTCCTAATGAATGCCTGGAGGACATCTCATATTTTATAGCTTTGTTGCAAGTTTGACACATTAATTTAAACAGATTATACAGAATCCAAATGTGAAGCCTTTATTCTCAAAAACTTAGATGGGGAATATCTTCACACATACAGACTCATGTTATTATTGTTTCTGCATTTCGAGTCTCTCAGTAGCAAACGGAAGAAGCAAATTTTAGTTTTGTTGACAAGCATCCTAGGCAGACAAGGCCTTGGAGAAATTCTTCTATATTTACCTGTGACTACTGATCTATAACCAGCAAGCCACCTACTTTGAAATTTCTTTCTGAAAGAAACTATTGTACAAGTTGTTCAAGAGTTTTTAAAAGATTGAGTGTGCCATATTAACTATCCAATAAACAGCAAATTTGAATTTCCTTACTTCAAGTGATATGGTCTAGTAGATACTGTTTTTCTCATGCAATTAACAGGGTATTTCAGTTTACAAAAGGCATAACCTTGCTGCCATTAAATGCACCTGTTCTTCCCAACAGTGCAATACAGACGTGTTAAAAAAGATTACCCTGTATAAAATGAGTTGAATTCTCTTCTTTATCCAGTTTTCTTGTAATTCCATTTTGTTTCAGTTTAAGAAAAAGCTGATTTTGTAGATCACAAAGTGTCACTTGCTCTTCAAGCAGACATAAGCAAATGTATGTAAAATCCAATGTTATTCTTTTTCTTACAATCCAAAATTTGGGAAATTCTGCAAATACACTGTTTAAAGTGAATAGGTTCTTACGTATTTTGTTCAAGCAATGCTTGTGGGTGGTCACTTAAAAAAAATCTTATATTCCAAGCTACTTTGAAGTTATGTTAGTCTTCCATAAATACTCTGTGAAACATTGAGAAATTTATCTAGTATAAATAAGAAGGAAAAAAACCCACAAAGGTTCCACATATTTCTATTGATTACGTGCCTTGACTTTCACAACCAAAATACACTCTTTGGAATTCAGCAAAACAGTAGTGATTTAAAATTTGCAAAGCAGAGATGACCTAGGAAGCAGAAAACACTGCATTTTCCCAGTTGATTCAATTCTAAAAACTCAGGCATTTGATGAGGAAAATACTGAAATGATGCAAGATGAGGTCAATTTTTAAGGGACTGAATGAGGCTTATTCACACTAAGAATGTCATACATTTTGTGTTTCACACGCTAAAACGCAGCATTAACCAGTAGTTTATAAACAACAGATTGAGGAGTAATATACCAAAAACCTGCCCCCTCCTCCAAACAAATAAAAATAAAAATCCTGAAAGGCCAAGGCAAATGTTCTGAAGAATGAAGAAGCTGAACAAATAGTTGAGGTGTTGGCCCATGCTTAACTTAATAGTAGCAAATACACTTCCTGTATTCAAATACAAATCACTCTGATTACGTTTAAAAAAGCAGTGCTTGTGATTCATCATTAGGCAATAACCTGTTAAGATTTCAGACTTGGGCTTTGCCTTTAAGGAAAGCACAGCCTTTAAAACTAATTCACTAGGCATCTGTTTTTGTAGCAGAAGATCAGACACACTCACTGTCTTTCAATATGCAATGTCCAAGTAGTTTTCAAGCTGGATGTTTAAATTCTGAAAAAAACACCTCTCCATCAGATGGGTTCCTAATAGATATATATTAAATATATATACATCTATATATGTATATGTACATTATGCTATTTTTATGATCTGTCTTGGATTTGAGATACTCAGCGTTGGTTCTTGAGATTAGTAAGCAGTTTAGCAAGTAATCTCTAGCCACTGCATTTATTTTTCAATTTGCAACTAGCTGCTGTTCTGCAGTTCTCTATATTTAAAAATGTAAAAAAATTATTTCTGATGATGACCTGGAGTGAGACTAAATGTTTTCTTACATATCAAACAAAATTTTACTTTTCATGTATAAAACATGCAATCCAAAGGAGAATTCTTTGCTGTTCTTAAATTTATATCCATTAATACATATCAATGAGCACCAACTAGCATGTCAAAATTTAAACTTCATATATAATAAGAGTACTAATGGGGGGGGAAAAAAAACCTTTATATGCAATAAATATAAAACAGGTTTGACAGAGAAATGCGTTTGGTATAGTCTTCCAGTTAGAACAAGTTTTTAATATTAAATTCTGATTTGATTTTGTCAGTATCATCTCATTGTTTTTTGCTTGATAATTTATTGAAGAAAAATATTAAACACATACATACCATTTTTGTATTGGAAAGCAACAAATTACTTCAGTAGCAAATTCAGTTATCTTAAACCCCACATAAGACTAAAAAATATTGCTTCTGCATTAACTAGTATGGCTTTCCCCCTTGTTTGGGACTAACCAGAACAGCTTTCCTCCCATATAGCATAGCGGGAATAAAAGCAGGTCAAGTTACACTGATAATCCAGCAGATGTAGGTCAGTTTGGGATAAATATCTGAGTAAACGGAAAATACCAAAATGCCTACTACAACTGCTGCTGTGAAGTAGTTTTGTCTTATTCTCTTCAGAGCTGTCAGTCACAGTTGAGGAGTTTCTAGTATTGAACTTTGAAAAGCTAGAGTTTGTGAGATTTAGACAGATGGATCAGTATGGCTGTGTTGGCCTATCCAGCTTCTGCCAGGAGAAGTGGAAATAATGCAGTATCATATATATTGATGATATGCAGTAAGGCATAAATGTGCTCCTATATGTGGCCATAAATCCTTTTTGCATGTAATAGCATATCCAGGTTACCTTAGTAAAGATTTGGCAATGAAATTACTATGGCAATTAAAATCATTGCTCTACTAGTATTGTGACATGAAAGAAATTTAAATATAATCAGTACATTTTCACCTCTAGTACAAGAAAAACAGTCTCTCTTGCAGCATCCTTCCTACTCAAATATAAGTAGTCAACAAATTGTTTACAGAAGGATGACAATAAAGAGAACATTAAAGCTAGGCAGACGACTATATGGCATATAATGATATGCACTGCTTCAGAAACAATCTAAACAAACCTAACTCCATTCACATCACAAATAAAGAATAAGCTGGTGAGGAATTCAGTAACATATACATTTATTTAAAGCTTTGTTCTCATAGATATTTATAGGTATACACACACACTTAAACCTTTTGCTCTGAAATTCAAATGGAGAAAGACAGACTATACGTACAAATTATTTTTCTAAAATTGAAGAGCAGCTAACAATGGACACTTAATGTTCCTTAATAGCTATGTAAGAAGAATAGAGAATGCTAAAGTGAGTATTATGAAGTAGAAAAAATGTTAATTTATGAATTCATAGTAAAATAGAATTGTATTAACACTGATGTGTTGCTACTTAAAACTTGAAAGTTAAAAGCATTCACATTATCTGAGATCCATTTGATTAGACTGAAAAGCAGCATATACAATTTGACTCCTATTTAGGAAGAAATAGTCCTTACTCAAAAATCTTCCATTTGTCAGACACTAAAAATATTCCAAAACAAAGCTTATGTAGAACCTAAGATCTCTGTTTTACATATAATAGGATGGTAAAGGATGCAAGTATGATTTTATTTTACACAGTTACAGATGACAGAGAAAGGAGGACAGGTAGACGTGGTTAAATGAACAAACAGGGAGTCTTTCACTTCATCTACTATAAAAATAATTACCTACACCCTTTACTAAATATTTTTTACCTGTTGCAAATTTCCACGTTAGAAAGTCCTACACACTATTTTTTTATTAGTAAAACAGAGCACTGGAAGACATAATACGCAACCTCCAGTGTTAGAATTCTGTTCTGTTATTAAAATAAATGCTCTCTGCCTCTTTCTCTACCACCTTAAAATGCTGTGAGGACAGCCTGCTCAGTACGGCTGTATATAGCATCCATTCTGAACTTGTTGTGCATTAAAATAGGAGAAATTGTATGCATTTGGACCCTTTTATTTTGATTTACAAAAATGAAAGGAAAAAATCCTGAAACAGTTTCAGAGGAAAAAAAAAAAAAAAAAAAAAAAAAGCTTTAAGAACTCTCACAAAAACACCCACATACATTTTTCAAAAAACTATTTTCAAAATATTTTCAATGTTTCCATTATGTAAAAAGATAAGCTGTTCAAGGGCAAATTGCTGAGAAAAAACATCATTTTTACAAGCTATTCCTTGCCACTTTTGCTTTCTTCCTTTCAAAGATACCTCAAGAAATCCTTGGAAAGAAGGGATATGCTCATTAAGCTCATACTTAATATTGACACAATCCCAGAGGAGATGCATACTAAACTACTAAACTATGTCTAATAGTTTTACCATTCCACATTTGTTTTGGAACATGTATTTTATAAAGCATGTCAACAGCATCCTCTCTGGAGAGGACTCTCCATTCTTCTGAAAGTCTCTAATGGAATTAGCCTGTTGTCAGATTTCTCTTTTAAAACAAAATGGAAGCATTTTTTCTGTCTCTTTGAGAAAGAATTAAGAGAACCATTAGAGTACCTTCTCTTTATAAATGCTAGTTTGAGAGGGAATCATTCTTCTAACAGTCAACTACATTCTGGTTACACTTATATTCTCTAGGCAACTACCTGATGTCCATCAGCGTTTACCACATAGACAGTGACTATAGTTTCTTCACCAACATTTGTGACGCGTAAGTGGAAAAAAACTCAAAATCCAACTTTGACTTTCTATAGCAATATCGGAAGACTAATCATTTAGTGGAGAGATTAAATGCAACCACATTCAAGACTTGTTTTGCAACATAAAGCTAAAATATAAGAACTAAGGCTTCTATAAACTGTGTAAACTATAAACTTAAAAACATTTACAGTACGTAGTCATGGAATTAAAACTGACAAGTAAATTTAAAAGCAGAGGGACATTAATGTCTTACACTTTTTCTAATTAAAAAAAAGAGAACTAACAATAAAATTGACATGAAAAAATGTATTTGTTACAAAGAAGTGTTTTTCCTCATCAGCATTTTTGTGGAACTGCTTACTGGTGAATAGAAATTTGATAAATACCATGAGTATAAGGAATCTCTATTCATATGTTCATCAGGGAAGTTTCATGAGGTCATCAGTGGGAGTTTTGAGTGATTAGTTACTTGATGTTCTAAAACTGTTCAGCAAGGCTATATGATGACTAGTAATAAAACATATGAAGAAGGAGAAATAATTAATAAAATGAACTAATCTGGGAACTAGACAACTAATACGCCTGTCAAGCTTTGTTTAGACTGACCCAAGTCATATAAAGATGGCCACAATCAAGTCAAGACTTACATTTTATGCTTTAAGTTGTGAGTACGATTCTGTGATTCCAACTACAGATTGTATCAACCTCCTCCAAAGTCACTGTCTTCTATTCTCCAACTGTCCTCTTCTTCACAGAATTTACTAACTACAGCACAGTTTTCACTTGCTATTACCATATTATAACATTTATTTGTCAACACAACACCTTTGCTTACAAGATTGGGCATTACTGCCAAAATTTTGCTAACAGAAATCCTAGTGAAAATTCAAAACAGATACTAACTAAGCAAGCTATGGAGTGATGTATCACAGCTTTCAATCAGCTCATATGATCAGAGAAGTAGCCATTTGCATATTCACTTTTTTTTTTCCTACTTGTAATGGATCTAGGCTTATGAGCAAAGTCTCATCCATGAGCAATTATGTCCTTACCGATTTCTTGCATCACTGATCACAATTTCAGGCAAATTAAAGTGTCCCTATATTATTTTCATTAGTAAACAAGTTGCAATTATTTAAGGCACCTGAAGAAACCGTATTGGAAAGACTTGTCTGGTAATGGCTGAGAACTGAAAGTATATCATGTTACTACATATGACACTATCCAGCATCCTTCTAGAAGCAGAACACATGAAGGCATTAGATGCCATTTGCATTATCTCACAGCAGGGGGCTATAGCAGCTACAATTCCAGGATAATTTTAACCCAAATCTACACCAGGAATTCTACAAAACTATCTTAAATATTACAGTTTCTCATATGGTAACTCTTTAAAATGAATAGCTTAGATTCCAGGTTGTTTAAGATGATGTACAAAAGTTATTCAAAATACATGTCATCCTTCTACTGTTAAATTTTGTATATAGCAGGCTAAATTCATGAAATGATGGAAAAAAAAGCGAAACAAAAAATGCAAGTACAAGCTGCTAACACACATAACAGTCAAACCTCTTAGGACACAGTTTAGATACTTCAGAATCATTAACAGCACACAAGGTAAAGACAACAGCAGCCAGAGATCCTACTATTTTCACAGTAAATACTGGATAGGGCAAAGCAGACTAATATCATACCCGAACTCAGCTGACAAGACACTTCTCAGCTCAACATGTTATTACTCCCCCTTCCACCTCACTACTCCCCTCTCACAGCAAGCAGTTGACACTGGGCTCTTTTACTTCTTGTTTGCCTCCGTTCTGAAGGGACTGCTTGCTGTTAATGCTATTCCATGCACAAGCTGAGAGGCATTATTCTATGTCCTCTTCCCTCAGCTGATGCTTCATCAACACTTGGGGCAGATTCCTTAAGCCAGGCTCTTAACAGACAAAGACCAAAAAAAAGGCACACTTCCATACAGGACACGTTAGCTCAACTCTGTCACTTTGTCTTTAAACTAAATTAGTAAACTGAAGCTAACAGGAGCCATCCTCAGTCACAGTCCCGAAGCATTCTGAATCCTCAGAACAACAATTTCATTCACGTACAGAGATGACGGAAAACCTGTGTATCCCACAGACAGAAACGGAGGAATCTAACAAATCCGCTGAGCCACTTCACAAGACAGTCTGGGGAAGTGCAGCCAGCCAGCAGAAAAAAACTACTTTTAAACGCAGGTATAAAAATGCCAGCAAGAAATGTGTCCAGTACAGAAACCATGGCTGACCGTGCCAAAACAAATGGCACTGTTCATGAAGTAGCACTACAAGGTGGACCAAAGGAATTCGATATTTGGTGAGACAGAGCAGCTATTCAGGGCAGATTTCCCTTAGAAAATATTTGTGTGTTTTCTTCTTCTTCGAAGGAGGATGGAGGAAAGGATGGCAGAAATTACCTCCTCTCACTTCACTCTGAGGGTGACAGGTTTCTTTAATTCCCGTTCTACTCAGTGCTCAGTAAAACGGCACCCAAAAAGTGCTCTGCTCAAATGTGGTATAGGGACTGCTCGAGTACTCCTGAGGGCAGTTTTAATGAGGAGCTGAAAAAATACTTATGTGACAAACTGAGAAGGAGCAGGCATTTCGTACAAGGCAGAGAGCAAGCCGAGCAGCACGTGAGGCACGGCCTGCCCCTGTCTGCAAGGACGGGCCCAGCCTGGCGATTTCCACAGGGCCAGATCTGCATTGTATCCTTTTTCTTGCAACGTTTTATTACCTGATGCGGTTCACAGAGTAGCAAACCGCCTGGCACGCGCCCTAACCCGCCGTCAAAGGCGGCACTGTTTTAATCACTGGTTCACTCTTAAGAACGCGATGCGCCGAAGGCGGCTGACTGCATCTTCACAGAGATCAAACCCTCCTCCTTCAACGGCAGCCCCGGTTCTATTGGTGACACGAAGCCCCCCTCCCCGGAGGGGCCATGAATCGACAATTCACGGGGAGATGCGAGAGGCAGAGAGCAGAGTCTAGGTGCAGCCCCGGCACATGCCCCAATAAATCACCCGGTACGGCACCGGCACAGTGGCTCCGTGTGCGGTGACGCACACCGGCGAGGCGCACCGAAGCCCTGCCCCGTGAAGCCGCGCTGACAGCCGCCCGGCGCGCTGCCCCGTCCCCTCCTAGCTCCCGCACTGCCAACTTCCCCGTGAGGCAACGCTGCCTCCCGGTCCGCTGCGGGCGCCGCGCTCCTCAACCTTCCGGAGCCCGCCCGACACATGACGCAGCCGAGGGAAACGTAAAATTTATTGAACTTGACACGGCGCGGCGTGACGGAGACGAGAGGAGAGAAAATCCCCGCAAGGTCACTTCGCTCCCCCGCTCCCCCCCCGGAGCCCCCCGCGGCGGGGAGGCAGGTCGCCTCCGTCCCCCTCCCGCCCGCCGGTCTCCGCGCGGCGGCTCGCTGACCCCGCGCACACCCGCCAGAGGCCGCCGGGCTGCGGCGCCGCGGCCGCTGCCCCCTCCCCCGACCCCCGCGCTCCCGACCGCTACCGCCCCCCGCCCGCGCGCCTCCCCGCCCCGCGGGGTGGGGGGAGAGAGGGCTGCCCGCCTTCCCCCGCAGCCGGGAAGCGGCGGTACTCGGCGGGTCCCCCTACGCCGCGGTTGTTCCGTGTCACTTAGAAGGAGGGTATTCACTAAGAGGAGGGTCGCGGCGCGGCGGGGAAGAGGAAGGACGCGGAATATACCGAGTCGGGGAACTCGCCGTTGGCAGCGGGGCGTCGGGGAGATGCTGCCTCACTTCGGCAGCGCCTCACGTATGGGCTCCATACGTCCATCTCGACGCGCGGCGCGGCGCCCCTTCCCCCGCGCCAGCAGTGCCCGCGGCCCGTACCTCCCCGGGATGCTGCCCGCAGCCGCCGCGCTCGCACTTCAGGGGCACGCGGGGCGCGGGGCCGAAGCGGCGGGGTCGGAAGGGTTAATAGCGGGGCTGGAGAGAGCGGCGGAGGCCGGGGGACGAGCGTCGGGGCGGGGGAACGCGAGGGGAGCGGGGTCAGGAGCGGGGCGGATGGGCAGCGGGGCCGCGGCGATACCCCTCCCCACCCCCTCCGCCCGGGTCCTTCCCGCGGAGGAGGGGGAGACGGTACCTTGTACGAGGATCCCGCAGAGGCTGTAGAAGCGCAGGAGCGCGCCGGGCTTCAGCCGCATGCTGGGGGCTCCCCTCGGGCTGGGTGGGCGCCAGGCACGCAGATCCGCAGCCTCCCGCCGCTCCGCTCTCCGAGCGCTTCCTTCCCCCCGCAGGAGCCGCCGCCGCCTCCGCCGCAGTGTCTCCCTCGCTGTATCCAGTGGGGTGAGGAGGAGGAGGAGGAGGAGGAGGAGGAGGAGGAGGAGGACCAGGGTCGCGGGGGTGGATTGGGGAGGGAGGAGGGGGGGGGAGCGGCGCTCTCCGCCGCTACCGAGCAGGTTCCCCCCGCGGAGCGGTGCCGGCTGCCCCCGGTGGCTCCGCTCGCCCCCGGCGCCGCGCCTGCCCTCCGCTCCGCTCGCCTGTCCCGTCCCGTGTCGTCCCACTGCTGGCGGGCG
Organism: Perdix hodgsoniae; assembly: GCA_035772895.1. Lineage (NCBI taxonomy): Eukaryota > Metazoa > Chordata > Aves > Galliformes > Phasianidae > Perdix > Perdix hodgsoniae. The sequence goes on from JAPSGF010000071.1 coordinate 1,586,248, forward strand.
CTGCGGCGAGGCTGCTCCGCTCCCAGCCGCTTCCCGGCTCGAGACACAAGGGCAATCTCCGCTTTGCGAGGCTCCCCTGGCTTCGCCCCGCCCCCGCCTCTAGCCCCGCCCCCTTTCGGCGGGAGGCCACGCCCCCTCGCGCCACACCCCGGCCCACTCTGAGCCTCGGGCCCGCCTCCGCCACCGCCTTGGCCGCGCCCCTTCCCGCACGGCACGCCCCTCGGCCTGCGGACCGCCCCCTCAGGTGGGCACGTGAGTGGCAGCGGCGGCCCTCCAATGAGAAATCGACCGCTTCGCCCGGACCGCCAATGAGGCGATGCTAGGGGAAGCGCGAGACGCCGGGTTACAAAACAGACGAGCGCTTCTCGGAGGCTCCAGCCGCGAGCCGGGCTCCAGCACCTCCCTCCCTGCCCCGCTGAGTGGCGGACGGCTCGGGCCAACCGCGGCCAGCCCCGGCTCCGCGGCGGCTCTCCAGCCAATGGGCGGCGAGCGGCGGGCAGGAAGGCGGGGTGGGGCGGCGGGGCGCTGTCCAGACCTGGTCCTGAAGAGTCGGCTCGCGGCGAACGCGGCACCGCTTTGGGGCCGGGAGGGCCAGGCTGCAGCGCCTTCGGAGCGGGGAGGCGGCCGTGCCGCCGCGCTGTGGGAAGAAGCGGGACCCGGAGCCCGACGAGGCTGATGGCAGCGCGAGCCGGGCTGCGGGGCCGGGGAAGCAGCGTTCCGCCGGCTGTCCGGGCGGTGGGTAGCTTCCGCGGAGCCGAGAGGCGGTGCGGTGGTCTCGTCTTCAGAGCCGGTGCTATGCGCGCCCCTCTCCGACCCAGGCCGGGACCGGAGAGCTCCTCTTGTAGCTGGCGGGGAAAAACGTAGCAACACCCGCTATTCGCTGCCAGAGCCATTCTCCGTGGAAGGGACTCAGCCATGCTGCTTGCTCTCCCTCCAAGGGAGGCACAGGGCGCCTTCTCCTCCCTCTGCATTTCCACCTGTCTCCTGGCAAGCAGCAGAAGAAAGGCTGGCCGAATCCCATGTACCTCCTGAATTAAGTACGAGCCTCTGTAAAGAGAGTGTGTATGTGTACCATCCATGCAGTAGTAGTAAGATCTCTTACAAGGCACCCAGACAATAGAAATAAGAATCTTTCTGGACTTTCATCTGTGTTCCCCCAACACTGAATGGCTTGGAGAAAGGTGTATATTTGAAGGCTTTTTTTTGGAAGCATTTTCAACATTAAGTCAGGGGTTCAAAACTGCTCACAGTCTGAAAGATGAGATACTGAATGTAGGAAACCCAAGATGGCAGGCTGCTTCTACGTATTCATTTAGCTAGCATTTAGCACCATATCATTCACCCTTTGCCAAAACCACTAATGAAATTGGAATACTTTATTGTATTGAAGTTGGACTTGCCTGTGAATGTCTATTCAGGGAATCACATTGCCTCTTCTCAGAGAAAGCAGGATTCCCCTGCACCTAAATGCTTGCAGTAGTCAAGTGTTTCTCTACTTATGCTTCGATCCTTTTTCTATTGGGATTTGCTCAACATCACAATGCTGTGTGTTTTGCATTGTACCTTTCTGCCTTCATTTCCCATTCTTTGTCACCAAAGAGCTCTACTGAGATAAACAAGTGATGAAATATTCTTAAATACCTATGGGAGTGGAAGCTCTTTAAAAACTCATTTCTCCGAGGGGCGTATGGTCTCAGATCATTAAGGAAGTGCTAACAGTAGACAAATTTACCAAGCAGAGCTTGCTTTAGCCTGGGATCTGGGCATTTAAATATTCTGTAGTCATATCTTCCATTTGGTTCTTCATCAAGTAATGATTACATCTTGTAACAGTTGAGACTGCATCAGGATTTACATCAGGGCCCCCTTCTCCAAAAGATGTCCAAGCACAGTGCATAATCAAGCCAAAAATTGACATTCTGAAGACAGAATTACTATAGTTGATATTATTTTGTCTGAAATCCACATCACATCCATCTTTATGCTCTTAGTATATTACTTGAACACTGTCAAAGATGCTGCACTGAAATATTCCCTAGGCAGGAACATTTGCAGAGAAGTATTTGCAGTAACCATCTCTGAGGATAATTAGGTACTTGTTTTACTTGTTTTGTTACAACTGAAAACAAAAACAAAACAAACAAACAAAAAAAAGGATAAAGAAAAAGAAAGAAAAAGAAACACAATAAGCAAAGTTTGCAGTTTTATCACTGTTATGATTCAGTGCATGTAAAGTAATGAGTGGGCAATGATTCTCAAACTATTTTAGATGTCATGCAAACAGTGACAACCTGTTTTTAAAGTTGCATTAAAAGTCTTGACAAAGGCTCAAAATTTGTATATTGTTTTTTGGGAGAAAAGTAAAAATAATTGACGAAATAAGTAATTTAAATCCTTCACTAAAGCAGGATTGTAATGCAATCAGAAGAGCCTTTGCATTAGTTATTATAATTGACATCTCTGTACTGTTGAAAACATATATCTGATTGCAGTCTTGTTCCAGGAAGCAATACAGGAAAGATACAAGTGTCTTCCAAGTTGGAGATTAGAAACTAAAAAAAGAGGCTCCCTGGCAGATGCAAGGATTAAACACCTGTCTGTACATCACAAGTGTTCCAGGTCTTTGCCCCATGAGCACATCTGAAAAAGCTGGTCTATGTGTTTAGAAACATCAGCTGACATTTTCCTCCCAAAACCCAGTAACAGTGACAGAATCATGCCCAAAAATGCTGATTTTCACCTTTCTCTTCTAAATTGGTTCTGAAATGAGCTAGCAACAAGACGGTAGCAATAATCCCCTACATTATGCAGCATAAATCTTTATTAAACATTAGAAAAGCAAACACAGGGTTCAATCACCATCAATACTGCAGTGAAGAAGAGTGAAAAGTCTTTATCTGTGTAAGTAAGTTTTCTGTCCATTTTCCTGAAAGAGAAAAAATTCCAACAAGAATCCTATGCTTTATTTGATCAACTGTATATAAGAAGCATTTATTTATTACAATTTTTCGAACTGCCGGATGAGATGTCATCTTTTTCTTTGTATATGTAGCATCATATCTTATGACATTCACTGGCAGCTCCTATATAAACCTAACACCTACCAGACAGAACATTGTAATTGGTCTGTGAAGCTGAAGCTTATGCATGAAATGGCTAGAGGCTTCATTACTTCCAGACCAAAAGGGCAACAGGGACTATTAAGGAAGTACACTGCAGAACAGAGTAAAAAATAATACCTTAAAATAACAACAGGAGGTCAGCACTGAAAACCAGTTGCACAAGGTAAACATTTTATAAGAGACAGAAAAAAAATCTGCTTTATCTTGATATCCATCAAGGTGGTGCATACAAATGCTTCCAATACCAAGTAAAATAATTCAATCTCCAAGCAAGTTTCAGAAAGAGTCAGCAATCCTTCTCACTGAATTGCTAAATAGCAAGTTGTCCAGCTTCCTCCACACTTTCAACATAATTTTTATGTTCTTGTTCCCAAAAATTTGTATTTATTCAAAAGCCTAAAGCAGATCTGCCAGCATTCTAACTTGCTTCCTGTCAATAATGTCATATTCTTCCCTTTTTAGATGGAATATTTTTCACAGGTGTTGGTGAACAGTTAATGAAACTACAAAAAGCCCCATTAGACAGGTCAGTTCACTAAATGCTTCATATCTTGGTCCATAGCTCTATTATGCTCTATTATGCTTGTACAATTTTCTCACCTGATCAACAAGATTTCCAGCTTCTCTCTAAAAAGCTACCCTTCACCTCCTCTAGAAGGAGCCATATGTGTTCTAGTGGATCAGTCTGCCTCTAGAGTTTGCCTTGAAAGAAGCATATTCTGAAGGAATAACCAGGATTTTAATTGTCAATCCTCCTTGATTGCATCACTTGGTCTTCAGATTATAGAGAAGAAGCAGTAGCCGAGAAAGGCCTTCATATGACAAAATCTTGAGGTTCTGTTGAATTCATTACAGAGTGGAAGATGGAGGGAGGATTTAAAGGGAGGGAAAATTCTATTATTACAAGCTATGAAACATTCGTATAGAAATACTTGTTCTATATTATCTTCTACTGTATGTTTTTTAATTTTGAATACTCTAGAGGGTAGTGAAGCAGTAGTCAGAATATGATTTTTATGTGATACTGAAACTAAAAAGGCCTACTGTATTGTATGGAATAGACAAGCTAGCTGTTTCATAAGACAGAGACATATACTGTCCTGACTCACAGTACTGCTAAACATTCACAATCACACTTAAAATTGTAATTTGGACTGTATTTATATGGCTCATTATAAAAATGCTGTGACAGAAACACCGTGCAGCTGCAACCTAGCATCTGGTTGGATAACAGCCATTTCTTGCAGTGGCAAGTTCTATATTCTTGTATTTGCCCCCTCCTACCTGAAAGTGGCAGAATGGTCCTTCTCCAAAAGGCAACATGTGTAGTCAAAGTACACTTCCCTGCCCAGTGCACCATTAGGAGTTTATGTGGAAATCAGAGAATTTTGACTTAAGTCTGTGTATTTGTGGCTTATATTACCTTTGTAACATGCAGCTGAGACAGAAGAATTGGGCTTTTGTTTGTTTTGGGTAAGAAATTTTGTATGGTGGAAAGGAGCTGTTGTTGTTTTAAATGATGTGAATTTGGTTGAAGCCAATCTCTAAAAAAATAAATAAATAAATAAAAAATAAAAAAAAACCTGGACAACATTTACTTACCAGATGCCAGTGATCTGCATTGGTTTGAACAAATACTGTAACTACTAATTTAGTTAAATCTATCCAACTGTAAAAATATATTGCCGTGAATAAAAATATGTAGACGTGAATCACACTGCATTTTCTGTTTGAAAAAAATTGGCTTCAGTAAAGAGCAATTGAAGTTTGAAAATATGCTCCTGAGAAAAAATGTGTTCATTTCCATAAAACATATTGGTGCGTAAATATACAGTACGTATCAGTTCCAGAGCAATATTACAAATTCAGAGAAATTTTGTTCTGTTAGCTAGTAAGATGAACCAAGTAAAAGGAACTGTATGCTGCAATTACTCCATATAAAATATGTGTGGGATGAAGTCACATTTATAAAGCAATTATAAATGTGAGATATTTCACTGGCTTTTGGAGGAGAAAAAAAATCGATAAAACAACACTGTCAGTATAATGCCAACACACAGTGAACCAAGGTCAGTGTAAACTGATATCGTTCATATTGAAAAGTACTTAATGCACACCTTTAGTTGGTAAAATAATTGCAGAAGAGAAGCAGAGTGTAGAAGCAAAATATCTTACTCATAGATTGACCTCTTGCTCACATAATTTGAGAAATGAAAATACAGAAAAAAATGATTCTAGTAACATGGTTCTCCATGCATTCTAGTTAACTCCTCCTCCTAAGTGTTTGATAATTAGCAAAAATGTGTGCTTCATTGTGTCTCCTGACCCTGAGTTCCGGAACAACTAATCTAAGAAATTTTGAAGTTATTTACCACAAGCCATGAAATTATATAGCTGTGTAACGTGAATGCCTCTAGTTTCAATTATTTGTGGTTTAAATACATATAATGCACACAACATCTCTGTATTAGTTTGCTATAAAAGTATATTTCTGCATGGAATTAACTACAGACTATTTTAGATTTACTTCAAAAAAAATATTTAGTATGCCTTCTAGCTAGCAACTTTAAAATATATTTCCATTGAAATATTGTTATTTGTAATGTGTTGTAATTCATATTTGCTTTGTGTTTTACTACTTATGCAGACTTATGCAGAAAGAACATGTAAAGTGTTAGAAGCAAACTCTCTTGTACCCAACTAAGGTGGCACAAAAATCCAAAAACAGAATAAGAAGACACGTGTTCATTCTGTAGAACGTCAGAATGTTGTTCTGACACTGTAGAATATTATTTTACATCCTTAAGAGGAACTTTGATTACTGACAGAAGCAGTTTTACTATTGTTTTATTGCATATTTTGTTTATTTAAGAGGCTTTAAACATTAAAACTCAACATTTGGTTTTGCAGGCTAAGTTTTTCCTGTCAAGAAGTCCTTAGCTGAATGTTTTCATTTCAATAGGAGTCAAAATATTTTAGCTGATGCAGAATAAGATTCAAAGAATTGAATGATGACATTGGTTTGCCCCTATTAAAGACTCTTATGAAATTTGTTCTAGCATAACTGTGCTCTAACAAACAGGTTTTAAGTCTTGAGAGGGCCTTTCTGTCAAGAATATTTATTTTGTTGTCTCTGTGAAAATCTTCCCAAGTCATAATACTCATGACTCTTAAAAGATTACAGCCTTTACAATTTCTAAACATTCTGTCTTCACTGAACATGCTTCTAAAGAATGAGTTGATCTGTCAGTGAGATACAGCAATGCAGATGGGATTACTAGTGCTCTTTCTAGCAATGAAAATAAGATTGCAATTTCGTTCAAATGTAATAATGTTATGTGCTATGGACACTATGATTAGAAGCAGAAAGAGTCCACCCTGTCTTCTTACCTTGTGTCTAAAACTGTAGGGTAGCTCTGGTCCCATGATTGCCCGTACTGAAGGCTTGCTTTATTGTTTTATGGCATGCATAGCAAGCTTCTTTTCTGTAGTAAATTGGGGAGTATGAGAAACTTTGTACTCCAGGTTTTCCCCTGACATTCAGCTAGATTGCTGAGGGCATAAATGGTTCTGATAAGCCTCACTTTAGGTCTCTAACAACACCCATTACCTCCAAAATTTCCATTTAAGCTTAGTCAAGAGACTTCATTTTCTACACGAGCTGTGCTGGAAAAATGCAGGTTTCTAGCTCAACCATGTTTCTGTCTTCAGAATTCTTCAATCCAGACTTCAACTCATTGACTGACTTCCTGACTAGATCTTAGACTTTTCTTGTATTCATGGAGCTGTACCTCAGAAACTGCTGCTAACCCATATCTGAAGATTAATTTCACAGCATCATCTCTGACCTGCTGTATTGCTGTGATATTGTCTTATGACGTAGGCTTATAGTTGGGCCTTGCCATCTTTTCTGGATTTATTCTGCCTGCATTACCTATTTACTTGTAAGACTGGACTATGGCTGAAGAGGCCCTCATAATGAGTGTGGGATCACTATGTTCTTGGTTCACCTGTTCTCAGTGAGCAGCAATGCTCTTGTTACTCCTTGACAAGAGTCTGAAAAAAACACTGTATCCCAAAAGTAGGAAATATGTCCTTCATTTCAGAGAATTGAAATTTACTTTACATCTTGCACTGACTTTCCACCTATTGACACCAGGCAGAATCAAAATGATGTCACCTGGTCCAAAATAAATGGAGGAAAAAATAAATAAGGAAGAATAGAAAAAAAATCTGTTCAGACAAATGCTTTGGGGAGACCACCTATATTTATATTTATATATAAGTTGGAATGTCAAAATTAAAATGGGCTTAGATGTTGAACAGATGAAAAAGACTGTGATAACAATGGACCTCAAACCTAGAAGAAGATAGAGACAGAAAGGAAAAGCAAAACAAGGGAAATCTGTTTTGGGGACCACAGCAGTGTGGTCCCCTTACCTGTGATTATCCAGGTAAGAAGTCTGGTGCTAGCAGAATGTGATTTGTGAAATAGGAGCCATAACATAAATCTGAAAGCAGAATAGAGCTCCAGAATAAACAGACCAAAGAGCCAGAGATGGGAGAAATCAAGACAAAATTAAAAAATAAGTAGAAAGGGAAACTTTGCAATGATGAAGAACCAGGAAAGAAGGACTAGAAATTAAAAAAAAAAAAAAGCAAGAATAAAAGACAAAACAGGGAAAAGAGAGTAAGGACTTAAGTAAGATGTTTGAGATGGTGTGAACTGAGAATGGGGATGGAAAGGAATGGAATGGGGAACAACAAAAATAACAGTTAAAGAGGAACAGGATTAGAAGAGTAAAAACCTTTAAAGAGTGAAAAAGTTTTAAGATAAAAAGAAGAAATGTCTGTACACTTATTGCTTTACACAATAAGATAGTCAGTGCACCTCACTCTCAAAATGCATCTGTTTTTGGAAAACATCTAATATTTGTGATTGCAAAGTCACTTTTTTCTCTGGTAAATAGGAACTTAAAATACTACTCACTAATCTGTGTGCTCAGATGTAATGCTATTATGTGGATTTAAAGACTAAGCCTTCTGATGATCTATATGGGTATTAAAGTGATAACATACCTTTTCCCTCATTTACATCTTAAATTTTAAGAAAACATATGCATGCATTGTTTACGAGGATCCTAAAATTATGAAATGTTCATGATTAAATAAATGATTTTTGTTTATACAACCTTAATGCAACTTTCTGTTTTTCTGTAGGGATTTCTAACTATGGGATTACTCTTCCTTCTGTACTCTTCTGCTCACCCCTTACCCCTAACACACACAGAGTTCTGTTCTCACTCAGCCAAAGGAATTGCTGCAGTAGTGATTCAAGGTTTTAGGGAGAAGGAAAACATCAATAGATAGAATCTGAAATAAATTAGCTGGGGAAAAAAGAAAAAAAAAGAAAAAAAAAGGGAAAATGTGTAATTAGTATGGCAGATGACTGAAAAAAAAAAAAAAGAGAGAGAGAGAGAGAGAGAGAGAGAGAAATGTGGTCTTAGAAGCAAAGAATGATCCCTTTAAGAATTGGATTATGTGCCTTTACGACCCAAAGTTCCTCTGTGATATTAAGTAAGTCGCTTAAGCCAAACATTTTTGGAGAGGTAATAAATTGATATTAATGCTCATTTTCTCAGATTCCAACTTTGTACTTAGGAGACATATCTATAGAAATGTGAAGTACTGCAGGCATCCTAATGCCAGTGTTAACTGGACTACGAATATACAGAGGAGTGTAATGAAAATTGGCCACTTGGAATTACTGCTTACCTTTGACATTAATCTTAATTAAATACTTCATTACAAAGTATCTGAAGAATGAGGACAAATTAAGGTTGCTTAGGCAATTCTGAATTCTGGCATTTCTTAAGTCTTTGATTTTTTCTTTTTCAGTGGTGTTAATATAGCGTTGTGTATATATTTGGTCTTACATTAGAATTCAGTTATTTGCTTTTCTTTCTTTTTGTGTTAGCTTCTTAGCATTTATTTAGTTAGTCTTCTGAAATATTTGGCTATTTTTTATGTCTCAGGAATATAATCATCACAAATGAAAAGAATCAGTGAAAATTTCAGGATTTTTTTTTCCATGACGAATGTGAATCTCTTTTCCTAAGCCAACAAATCAAACACACACATACATTATGATTACTAAAGATAAACAATGACATACATTATTTTGTTGCTTTTCTTTTACATAAGAATTCAGTAAAGTATTTCATTATATCACTTGCTTTTGTGAAATGGGACAGAAACTGACAAGTCAGACAGTTCACTGCTTCGTAGAAAATAGAATTAAGAAGAAAAAATGAGTATGTTGAAAGATCTGCATCCCTTAGATCTGTGTTATTAGTTTTGCCATATCAAAATTACACTGAGGGAGATTCAGTGAGTTAGCAAGTGTGGTAAGATACAAAAGTTATGAAGGAAAATGTTTCTTATAGAGGAGTAACAGAAACTATAAACAAATTTTTGAAGTGCTTGTACTTGTTAAAGCAAATCTGAATTATCTGATGATCACAAAAGTGGCTTGTGGCAAGTGCTTTTGGCTGCAATTACTATTTTAAATGTTAGCTGATAGTGCTAACAGCATTTAAAATAGTGATATAAAAAGCAAGACGTTTGCTTTTTGTGGATCTATGTTATTTTCCTGTATTTTCTGTTAGAATCAGGAGTACATTGTAGACCATTGTCAGTAAATTTTTAAATGTTAGAGGATAAGAGAGAAGTGAGTGAGAGTGAAAATCAGCACCTGCTACAGTATATGGAAATAGTATTAAATAAGGGGTAGTAATTTTAAAAATTATTTTTCCATGTTGCAGTTGACCAGAATGCTTCATTTACAACAGAGGATTTTCATTCTCCTCTTGCTGAATTAATTGGACTATGTTATGTCTAATTTTTTAATATCAGAATAATTTTTAGTACCATATTATGGAAAATAAATAAATTTAGCTATATTATGCTCACCCTTATTTTTTTTTCTTGTTAGTGCACAAACACTGAAATTAACAAACAATATCTGAACAGTAGGCTTTCCACGGGAGGAGGATTTCTTGCCTACAGCGGAAGCCAGTTTGATTTGCTTCTGTATTTATAGCTTTTGCATTTTACAGAGGGTGATACAGGTTAATTAAATAATTACAGTATTTCATTTTAAAAGTATATAATACCTATGTATTATATAAAAGGCAAATTGGAAAGAAAAAGTAAGAAAAATTTGTTATGTTCAGTTCCTGCATTCTGTTTGTGTACCCGCTACCTGAGGAACATGGAAGGTAATAATAATATTTTACATAGAGAAATGTTTCAGCATATCAAAAGTAATTATCATTATAACATTTTTAAATACAACCTGCCTGTATTTCTCAAAACTATTTTTATTCCTGATTTACTTATTTTAGCTATTTAATGAAAACTAAACCTATGAAAAAGGGTTTCTATGTTCTTCATAATTCTTACAGATACAACCTTTCCAAAAGTGATGGGGGATTATAAATGGGCCACATAAGTTTACTAAACAATTCAATATAATCAAAAATGAGATTTGTTCCTTCTGCGCCTCCTCTATACAAATATGCCCAGAGGTTATTAACAGTGTGTGTGCATGGGGCAGTTTGAAGCTTGCAGTAGTTAGAGTATGTGATGCTCCTGCATTATCATCTATATCAAAGACTGTGTAACTATGTCTGGTACAGTTGAGTCTATGCCAGCATTGCTGAAGAGTTTTTTGTCGCGGGTTAAGCAAGATCTACCTGTGCCCGTGACAGGGGGGCAGCTGGCCCAAAAGGGCCGCTGGCCCAAAAGGGAAGGGGAAAAGGGAATGGGAAAAGAAAACAGCGGCAGCGATCTAAGGAGGCACACTTATTTACTAAATGCTATATCAGAATACAGGATAATACAATATAATACAATGTAATTGTAATTAAGCAAAAAAGAGAGAGAGAGAGTGAGTGAGTCCCAAAAACCGAAAGGCCTACTGTAAGCTCTAGGCGAAACGGCTGGAAGGCACCCCACGCTCCGAGGATCCGGGAGAGTGTGAGATTTCAGTCACGGGAGTGAGATTATATACTGTCCTTGTTCCATGACTTATCTCATGCCCGTGATGTCCTCTGGGAAACGTAGTCTTCTTCTGCGAGCTGAACCTCTGTGAATTATCCATACTTTACATGATGTTATGATGTGGAATACTGATAGCAAAATTACAAAAGTATTAAACCATGACAATTTTATAGCTTTTTCAAAGAATCACAGAATTGCAACGGTTGGAAGGGACTTCTAGCAATCATCGAGTTCAACCCCCCTGCCAAAGCAGGCTCCCTATATTAGGCTACGCTGGTAGGCATCCAGGCAGGTCTTGAATATCTCCAGAGAAGGAGAATCCACAACATCCCTGGGCAGGGATGCTTTATCATCCTCACTGTGAAGAAGTTCTTATGCATATGGGAGTGGAACTTCCTTTGCTCCAGTTTATGGCCATTTCCCCTTTTCCTGTCCCTGCAGACCACTGAAAAGATGGCCAAATTCCTTTGTTTCTTAAAGTCCCAAATATTGTTCTTAGATAATTGAATCTGGTTTGAATCCCTGCACCTTGAAGTAGATTTCTAATGTGATCTTCTCTTAAGAATGAGCCTAATCTGTCTGTGTTGCAATCTGCAGGCATACATTTTCAGGAGGTTTTACCAGTGGAAATTATTCACATAAGCAGAAAATGTTGAGGGATTTCTTTACTGAAAATTCTCATGCAGCTAGTTTGAATAACAAGTTAATTGTGCAGTTGACGATCTCCAAATATTCCATGCCGTTCCGTGTATGACAGTTACAGTTCTTGGCAGTGTGAAGAGAGTCTTTCTCCCATTACCAACAAGGATAAGTGTAGCAGTTGTCTTTACTATCTTTTATAGAAGGGTGCTGTATATCCACACAATATAGTACAGTAAGAGATCGAGACCTAAATATCAGTTGTTTCATCTTGATCTCAAAGTTACTGTGAGTGAAAGCACTAGAGCAGGCATGCCCAGCCTGCATCCCATAGGCCACATGCGGCCCAGCAAATCTGGCACTCTGCCCTGATCCCCTTGCTACTGCTTCTACTATTAATCCCATCTCAGCTGAAATCAAGCCATAGGGAGGGCACAGTGCAGTGCTAGCTCAAGGTCTGGCAGAGAAGTTCATGGATTTTGAAACATTGGCTAAACACATTCCCATAAACAATGAAAAATATGCAGCCATGCTTTCTGTTCTGATAAGGGAATTTTAGGACAGATTTCCAGACTGCAAAAAGAATCATCAATTATTTGGTTTGTTTGAGATGTCATTTTTAGTCAACATAAATACATTACTTGTGAATTTTCAAATGGAGTGAAGAGAATTGCAGTCAAAAATTGGATCACACCTCTTTACCAGACTTTTATAAGTCCTCTCTTACTGGGAACATATATCCATGGCTTCACAATCACACCTTGGCATCGCTTTTTGCCAGTATGTACATTTGTGAACAATTATTTTCAATGATGAAGTGTGGAAGGGGTAAAATTTCATCAAAAATCTCTAACAGACAACTTGAGAACTCACTAAGAATTGCAGCCACTGCCATCAAACCAGAATGACACATTAGTTCCACAAAAACAAGGTCATGTATCCTACTAATTTTATCTTTTTGTTGCTCTTTTCTATGTTCTAATAAAAAGCATTAAAATTAAAATAAGTTTTGTTACGTATATACATTAATGATACATATATATTATATATCTCATGAGGGCTGCTCTGAAACTAATTCCTCATGTTTTATTATGCTGGCCCACACCGTCGGAAGCGGATATTTGTGGTATAGCAGTAGAGCTTGAACCTTCCCACCAATATTTCATTGCATGTTCTTGCTGTGTAACAGATGGCAGCGAAGGGGCAGTTTGACAAAATGCGTCTGAAATGGAAGTGTATATGGAGCAAAGCTGTGTCGTTGAACTCCTCCTTGCAGAACAAAAATGACACCCAGTGACATTCAGCAATGCTTGCTGAACATTTAAGGAGACCAAGCAGTGCATGTGACCACAGTGAGGTAGTGGGTGGTCAATTTTAGCAGTGGTGACTGGAAGTGAAAGTAAATCACTTCCACTGGTGCAGATTGTTACGAGAGCAGCATATAGGTTCTTTTTCAGGTTACAATGCATAGCTAATGGTGGTGACCGTGTTGAAAAAGAGTGGTTTGTGACTCAGAATTTGTTCTATTAAGTAGTGTTATTTTGCTCTTTGTCTGTTTTATTTTCAAAGCAAATAATTAGGATGCATTACTTTGTAGATGCAATCCTAGACAATTTCTCTTCACTCAGGACAGTCCAGACAAGCCAAAAGATTTGGCTTCCATGCCCCAGAACAATCTGGAATAACAGATAAGGGATAAATTAGCCTGTAGCTGCTAAATCAAGTTTTCTTTCCAAGCTGAAGCATGTTCATGATCTTTCTGGCCCTAACTGCAGTATTTTTGCCCAAGTCTTACTTTTGGTCTCAAGCTATTTAAAGAACTTTGGAGGAAGTTTGAAGGTTATTACATAAAGCAGTTTTAAATGGTTAAATAGTATACTCTGAATTCATTTATTATGCTAAGAACAGTACCAAAATTAGAAAGGCAAAGGAGTTTTCAGGATTTCAAACTTGACCTTCTTAGAGCTCTCCAGAATGTTTTGGCATTGTTTTGACCTGGTTTTACCCAGGCATTTTATGTAAACATTTTCTATGTGTGGTTTTGCAGTTTGTACTAGTTCTAAGAAATTACTTTAACCTTTCTAACCTCTGGCTTTTGAAATCCATCGCTCATTCAGAGGCCAATTAGACGCAAATATGTGAGATTCTCATTTTGACAGTATGCTGATATTGTCCCAACTCTGCACATTGCCAGTATATTTATCTGTATTTTATCTATAAACTAAAGTATAAAGTTAGCTCAGTGAAAATTCTGTTTATTAGCATCAGTTATTTGCTGTTGGCTATAGTCCTAAGTAAGGCTATAATACAGAAATCAAGTATCTGACACTTTTAGTTGTGTCAGTGTGTTTTGTTTGTTGTTATAGACTATAAGTTGCACTTCCAAATAAAACCATTAAAACAGCTATTTCTCACTCAGTTCTTGCAAACTGATAAGAAGCATTATGACTAGTATGTAGGAACAGTAAGAACAACATTAGATAATTACAATAAATATAATTTATAGCAAACAAATATTAGAAGTAATAAATATAACTTTAAATTCTCCTCCCATTAAACTATTAACAGATAAGTATTCAATATTTATAAGAAAACCACAGATTCTTTGCTATGTCTTTCTCTTTACCTTCTATCAGAAGAGAGTGGTACAGTCCTGGATGAACATTGTGAAATGGTAGTTTTGATGTTGTGACACCAAAGAGTTTAAACAAATCCATTTTTCTTTGGATTAACTTTGAATGGAGAAAAGCCCTCTTTCAGATAATGGGAATTTTGACTTCCATCACTTCATTTATTCCCTGAAAACAATGTCAGATTGGATCTGTAGCTCTAGTGGTAATTTGCTCTTCCTGTCATATTTTTTTGTATGTCTCTTTCACTGGCAGTCCTCACAGAAGAGTTTGACTGGCACTCCACTTACCCAGGAATTTGGCAAAAGCTCATTAGTATACCTATTCTCTTCCCACTTTCAACTTCAGTTCTGTTTCTCATATATTCAGGCTGTCCCCACCCACTTATCTTGTAGTAGGCTAGATACCAAGACTATATGTTATTCATTTTGTGAAGAAACCTCTATGATAATCTGAACAAGAAGAAATGCATTTGAATTTATAATAAGCCAACTTATTAGAAGATAGCTGAGACACTTTAACTTAGACTTCTATTTGCAGTACAGTCCTTACTTGCCTGAAACTTCACTCACAAAACTAGACAGACTCAGTGGTAGTCAAGATCATATTAGAATATATATTACATAACCCTTTCCCCCTACTATGATTGTTCTGCCAAATACAAACAAGTCTCCTTGAATTAACAGTACCGCAAAGTTTTACAAATATTCAGATTGCAATCTTTAGAATAAATATTGTAAATCAATACTGTTTCGTTTTCCTGCAAAAAGTACATATTTTCTTTAAAAAGTTCTAGATTTTAACTGTACATACGGCTATCTTTGTTTCTTTATACTTCAAAAATTACCAGAATGATAAATGGTGTCATAAAAATGCAGTAGTGTGAAGTAAATTCTAATCATTTAGATACATTGATCTGAGAATACTATATAATTCCTAGTGATATCAGTTAAAAATGACAAACTTTTGTTAAATTAAAGGAACAGCACTACCCTTGAGATATTTAATTTTTAAATTCAGTATCAGACTTTCTTACTGACTATATAGTGAATTGGAAACAATAAATAGACCATAAGATACTGAGCAATTCAGCTATCCTGTATTTCACTGCAGTTACTCCTACTTTATATCAGCTTATGCCTCATAAATGAAGAATGTAAGTACATGATGGTTTTTGTGTAAGAAAATGATGTTTCCTTTTTTTTTTTATAATTAATTATTTACCATTTGCATTTCTAGATCCATATAGCATCTGTTGCTATTCATTATTTCATTGTTGGACTGATCAATTTCATCTTTTAACTATAATATTGACAGAGTAGATACTTCACTATATTGATTTTAGAAGAATTTCCTTTTCTACATGATGTTTATGTGACTTTTAGTTATAGAGGTGTGTTATTAAAGCGTCCTGAATATATCAATTGTTAAATTCAGCTGTAAAATACAAACAGGACTGATACTATATGTTGGTACTGACATATAGTCAGTCTACTGATAGACAATATCTGTCCTGCTCAAAAAAGTCATAGTGATTCATAGTCGGTGATGTGCAGGTTCATCATCCACTGTCCACTTGATTTCATTGAAGTTCATGCTTAAACAATCAGAAATTTCTCTGAAATTGCTGAGCTCATCTTTTGGTATGAACTTGTCCATGATTGAGCTGTCAGTTAGATTTACTAACTTCTCTCCCATCTTGTGATAGTTTTGACCTTTTTTTTTTATTATTATTATTTTTCCTCTGTGATATTGCTCTTTTATATTTCCTGATAAGTTCTCTGCTTTCTGTTTGAGGAGCTCAGCATATGGAGAAAATGTGTTATGTTCAAATTCTGGTACTGCAAACGATGCATAGGCAGACCTCTAGTAGTCTAAATATTCTGTGTCAAGAAATTAATCTCTGAACAATCCCAGCTCCTTCAGCCGTTGCTCATAAGGCCTGTGCTCCAGGCCCCTCACCAGCTTCGTAGCACTCCTCTGAACACGTTCCAGGGCCTCA
This sequence comes from Perdix hodgsoniae, assembly GCA_035772895.1. Lineage (NCBI taxonomy): Eukaryota > Metazoa > Chordata > Aves > Galliformes > Phasianidae > Perdix > Perdix hodgsoniae. The sequence goes on from JAPSGF010000071.1 coordinate 1,602,705, forward strand.
ATGTCTTTCTTGCAGTGAGGGGCCCAAAACTGAACACAATACTCGAGGTGCGGCCTCACCAGTGCAGAGTACAGGGGGACAATTACCTCCCTATTCCTGCTAGTAACACTGTTTTTGATGCAAGCCAGGATGCCGTTAGCCTTCTTGGCCACCCGGGCACACTGTCGGCTCATGTTCAGCCGAGCATCAATCAACACCCCCAGGTCCGTTTCCTCCACACAGTCCTCCAGCCACTCCGCCCCAAGCCTATAGCGCTGCCTGGGGTTGTTGTGGCCAAAGTGCAGGATTCGGCATTTGGTCTTGTTGAACCTCATCCCCCTGGCTTCAGCCCACCTCTCCAGCCTGTCCAGATCCCTCTGCAGGGCCTCGCTACCCCCAGGCAGATCCACACTTCCAGCCAATTTGGTGTCGTCTGCGAACTTACTGAGGGTGCACTCAATGCCCTCATCCAAGTCATCAATAAAGATATTGAAGAGGACAGGCCCCAGTACCGACCCTTGGGGAACACCACTCGTGACCGGTCGCCAGCTGGATTTAACTCCATTCACCACCACTCTCTGAGAAAGTGAGAGAAAGTGAGAAAGTTTTCAGGAATGCACCTAAATCAAATGCAACCTAAAATATAAAGAAAGAATAGCATCTTTCTTTCCAAAATAGGCTGACCTAAAGATGTGATATGACAGTCTAGAGACCATGTTCCATGCTAGTCTGGTAATAGTTGTGGACACAACAGGAAGAAGAGTTGCTAGCAGGCATAGGACTTATTGCTATTCAAAATGAGCCTTAAAACATCAATTTACAGTTACTTAGATATATCCAAATAAGGAAAAAAAAAAAGAAAAAAAGAAAAAAAAAAAGATGGTAGAATGGTTTGTGAAAACTCTACTAAAGTGACCAAAGTTTTGTATGAAGGTTATGTAGTCAGGAACATTTTTGTGCAGCTGTGCGAATGTCTTGGTATTTGTAGGCAAATGTTAAGGAGGACCAGAAAATACATGAGTATCCAGTATCTCTCCAGACAACTAGCTCAAATAATTCTAATGCCTCTCTTCTTGTTTCTTCTTTTTTGTTGTTGTTGTTTTGTTTGTTTGTTTGTTTTTGTTTTTTTCCTATGTAATGACTAAGTACTCTTACCTACTTAAATGGAGAATATTTTTGACATTTTGCATTATGGTGGTTTCCTTCTCTACTTCTTAGTTCAAGTGAAACTGACAAATACCATACAATGTATCCAAATACAATATTGCTATCCCAGTCCAAAAATGCTGCAGAGGAATTTCTACTTCCTTACTTGTACGTGTATGTGATACATACATTTCGGTAGTCCATAATCCCATATGCCTTTGTCCATTAATGCTGAATAGGATTTGGGAAGTTTTAAGATTTTATATACCTCCTTCTGAGGATTTTTGCTTCTTTGATGGTCTGAAACATTACTGTATAGAATCATGGAATTGCTTAGATTGAAAAGGACCTGAAAGATCATCAAGTCCAACTGCAGCCTAACCATACTACCCTAATTCTAACAACTCTCCGCTAAATCATGTCCCTGAGCACCACATCCAAACAGTTTTTAAACACATTCAGGGATGGTGACACAACCACCTCCTGGGGAGCCTATTCCAGTGCTTAACAACCCTTTCTATGGTATGCAACGGCTTGTCCTTTTTTTCCTTTCTTCTATCTCTAAGCTTGTTTTCTTACATTTCTCTACACTGAATTACATAAGCCATTACTGCTAGTTCCTCCAGCACCTCCTGAATTATACTTTTTTGTTCGTTTGTTTGTTTACTGACTCGTCTTCATTCTATGTTTTGTAATCAGCACAGTTTAGCAACTTACCTCTCACTCTTGCAACAACTGACAAAAACTGGCTGTAATGCTCTTGTGGTGGTCCTCTAGTCACCTCTTCCCAACTCAAACTGTTTTCCCAACATAAATTCATTTAGCTGATATATATCATTAAGTATCTGATTTCTTGAAGCAAAGTAAATAAATAGAGAAACAAACTAACAAACAAACAAATAAATAAATGAGTATTGGGGAAAAATGTAGTCAAATTGAAACTTTGCTGAAATCTTACCCTTTCTGTCCATATTCACATGCATGACAGCTAGAACCTAAACTCAACATAGTAACGATAAAGCTATCATCACAGCTATTTTCTTCCTAATGTTTCAAAGACTTGGATAACGTCTTACTCATGTCTTCACTATAGTCTACTATTATGTTGTTCTTTTTTTCATTTCCTCTGTTCTGTGATACAATTCCTGGCTGGTACAGCTTTAAAAAGGTAGTAAATGAGGAAGAAACATAGTATATATTCAAATGTAAATGTTTTAATAGTCTCATTAACTCCTTTGGCCTTTATGCAAATCGTTCTACTGGGGTGGAGTGATGCTCCTTCGCTGTTATTTGTCGGCGAGTGTTCTGGTCCACGTGGGATATGATGGATTAGGAGCTATGAAAGTATATTATTTAGCTGGGGTTTGCTGAATTATCTTGTTATATTATTCAGCCTCTGAATAACAGAAAACAGAATACGGGAGAATAATATTTGCTGTTCAGAATACAGAAACAATAGATTTATGTTTCTCATCTATTTGTATTGACTCTTGCTATCTATTCACAGACAAGGAAAATGCTACAGGTGTGTACTGACTGCAGACTGCTTTCTATATCGATGTGCTAAATTCTTTACAGCAAGCAATCCAATATTCAGACTGCTTTAGTTTGAAAGGAGGCTCCAGCCAGACACAGGGTGTGCTATCAGTTGTTGTGGAGATTCTGTCACATAAAGACTTACAATGTCTCTCAGTCAACCAGCAATTCTCATTTAGAAAAATGAGTTGCTGCAACAATAAGGTGATACTCCTAACTCCTTCAAACAGTGAAAGTTCTGTCAAGTGATAGAAGAGAGAAATAAATAAATAAATAAATAAATTCTGGATTAGTTCTATTGTTGTTTAGCCAAGCAGTAACATTGAATAGTCAAATGAAATGGAAAGAAAGTTACATTTAAAACCACTTCAAACTGCAAAAATAAGATCACCTCATCACTCAATCACCTTTGAGGATATAAATTCAAATGGAAAGATTAGATTCATCTAGTTTTTTGCAAATTAAATTTTGCACTAGTTTTACAGCTGCTATTTAATTTCATACTACTTACTACTTTCATATGGATAGTCTCAAACAGTATTTTTCATTCTGTGGAAAGAAAAAGCAGAAAAAGCCCTTGAAAAGTGGATTCAACCAGTGTGAAAGATTTGAATTTATTTTCTTTTCCACAGAAGTAAAGATGATTTATAGCTCCAAGTTCCAAATTATGATCAATTACACAATTTATGATCATTTTCATTACATGATAAAAGATCACATGAAGGGGAAAAGCAAATAATTCCAGTGTCCAGAGAGAAGAAGAAGAAAAAAAAAAGTAGGCTAGGTTTTGTTTTTGTTTTAAAAGCTGCATAGATTATACACAAAATCACTTCTGAACTTTACTGATTATAGGATATGACTACTAATTTATTACATTTTAGAAAAGCTAAGTGTGTTATCTACTGTTTTCAACTTTGATTTTATTATACAAAACCTAAATAATAGACACGTTACTTTCATTTGATTTGCTTTTCTTTCTTGATATTTTTGTTTGTTTGTTTGTTTGTTTGTTGGCTAATACAATAATTTGCTAACATACACTTTAACTACTAACACATTACCAGTTTTAGTCTGTCAACATGCAAGCTTTAAAAACTGCATAGTAGGTTTGTAAGTAAGAACTGAGGTTCCTGAATAGCATCTAACACATTTTGTGAGATATATTAATTTGCCTCAGGGTAATAATATTCAAAACACGCTCAGATAGTCTGAGAATCAAGTAGGCAATAGGGTTGCAATATGTAGCAGATTTTGATAGTCACTCATATGGATATACAGCATTATTTAGAGAATAATATGCCATTCTTATTTTGCTTGGTAGTGAAATCCATCCAGAAATGTTTTAGGCATCTACAGCTATGAACTGTCGATAGGTTTTTTCCAATGGAATCTATCAGAAGTTTCATTTAATTGTTGACATTTATGTGTACACTTAATTTATGACTAGATGTAGTCAACATCTGTTAGTTCAGCAACTTCATAACTGTACAGTGTTGAAATATATAAATTGTTCATAAATATAAAGTAAAGAAATTAAAAATTCAGGCTTAAATAAAAACAGATGATGTAAGAACAGCCTGATATTTTTTAACCTCAAATAGAGGAATTACCAAATTGTGTCATCTCAGTGTTCCATCCATATGTCTCCTGGCCTCAGCAATGACCGGTGGTAAATGCCTGCTCAGTGGGTATTGGGTAAGGCTAACAATATGATGAAGTTTCTCTAGATATGTTCTCTCAGCTCTACAAAATTAGCAATGTAGGAATTTCCTGAGATGGATATTATACTAAAACCATCATGTTAACCTGGTCTCAATGGATATCAATTGATATCTTTTTCTGTATCTGTCTATTCTTTGGCAAAATCACCCATGGTTTTAATTGTGTTATAAGTGTTATTCTTTTCTTTGTATTAAGCCTTTTTTTTTTTTTTTTTTTTTTAAGCCTATTACCTGCTTAATAATTCAGTGAGTAACACTTAACTCAGCTTCATCAGCCCTTCAACATTTCATATATTTTGGACCAAGATTCCTTCCCTCTTCTCCTCCAGGTGAAAAAGCTCCATTCTTTTTTACCTGGTTTTAATTAGAAAGCATGCTGTATGTACAGTCTTCTGACACACACTATGTCCTTTCCATTTCTATATAGTTTTTGGAGGAGTGGCTAGATAGATAGCATTTGAGACAGTATGGGCAGCTATACATCCATACAGTAGCATATTGTTTTGTTTTGTCCTCATATCTTTTCTCAGTACTTTTTCTAAGCTTGCTTTTTTGCTACTTGACAGTCACCATCAGTGAAAGTACCAACAGAAAAACAGGCAACGACTACGTGATGCTTTTTCTGAATGGAAATGCTCACATCAGTGTATTTTTGTATGTATTTTGGGGGTAGGAGAAGAAAAGGGACAGATTGTCTCATTTTGTTTTTCTTCTCCACACATATTTCTTCTGCATTTACTGATACTGAATTCCAGTTACTATTTTACTAGTAGTTATTTTGTCTGATATTGTTCTCTAAGTGTTAGGAATCAGTTCTACCTTTGAGTACTCTGACTAATTTTGCATCACCAAAGTCTTTGTCATATCTTTGTTTACATATCCATTTCCTTGTGAGCATACAGTAAGCATTTTTTTTTTCCCCATAGTAGCCCACCCTTCTAAGGCTGCTTTTCTTTTCACTACTTGCTACTTTTTTTTTTTTTTTTTTCCCCTTTGGGAATTTTTTTTTTTTTCCCTCTTTTTTTTTTTCTTTCTTTCTTTCTTTTTTTACTATATATTTCATTTAATATATACAATATTTTATAAGTTTAGAGATTCATTTTTTTTTCCAGGCCATATACTTGATGTTATTCTTAACACTGTGATAGGACTTACAAGCAATTGCAGTTTGTATCTGTTAAATGACATTCTTTTATCTCATGATGCTTAACTTGCAATTATTTGACTGAATTATTTTATGTAAGGCAACAAGAAGGTTTAGTTTGTATTTCAAATTTCAGCAATTCTATTCAGAAACTAAATGCTTATTATAATTATTTATAATTACAATTATGTTAAAGAGGGACCTGTGTGATCAATAGTCAACAGTTTTATGTAAACAAGGTGCTCCTTCATACCAAGATTTATTAAAACACTGTGGTTTTATAACTTGTTTTCTATAAATGCTTTCTCATTGTGTTCCAGAAAGGTAGGAAAATCATGATCTAAGATTTTTTGTTTCTCTAATACTTTTAAGCACATTATGTTTCATATAAGATTTATATAATTCTACAGCAGAAAAAAAGGAAAACATACTCTGTGTTTTAAAAGCATTCTTTTAGGTTTTATCTTCTTATACTTCCATTTACATTAAGATTTTGCAAATCACCTTATTGTGTCAAGAATAAATTTGTTTCTAGAACCTCTTTCCACTTTTACTTATTTTGCTCTTCAGCTATTTTGCATATTTATTAGCTTCTTATCAGAGATACTTTGAATATAATTTCAAAAAGGAAAATATTTATTTTCCTACTTTTTTATCATGATAGATGTAAAGAAACACATTTTCTGCATGGTGTACAGGGAGTTAGGCATGCAATTTCCATTAATAATGAATCATGCAGAAAATTTACCCTTGAGAGGTACATGTATAGGCATCACAAACATTAATCACTAGTTGTCCAGTATCCATGAATTACTTTCTTATCCAGAAATTATAAGATACAAGAATTTCATTTCACATTTAAATGGCTGGAACTTATACAATTCATCATATATAAAGAAATTATGTACAAGATCAGGAATGCTATCTCCTCTGTGAGTTTAGTGGACAAACAGATTCTGCCACTCCTGTTACATATTCAGGATTAAGGCAATTGGTTTTAGCTGAATAAAGATCTTGTTGTTTATCGGGGAGCCTGTAAAATTGAGATCTGTCACTTCTTAGATAAACTAGTTCTCTCAGAAATTTTCTAGAATGATGCCACTTATTATGCCTGAGCACAGGGATGCATATTTTCTTTTTGTCTACGAATCCATCCTTCTGTGTTATTAGTCAACATCTGTAAATACCTGCCTATGTATTTTCCAGCATAAGAGTAATTTATTACTTCAGTAGAATGCACACCAATGATATCGAGACTACATGATAAAATTTGAAGGATTAGGGCCATTGGTTTTCAGTAGACTGCCAAAGTTCGTGTGAAAAACCTGTGAACGTTGCAAGTAATAAGCTTGCTGGAAAATGCTCTTTTGTTTAGTAACTCACATTTGTAGATGTCCCTTTACTGGGCTCAAATTAAAAGAAAATGTAAAAATCTTTTTTTTCTTTTTTAAGTGAAACATTCTCAAAAGAGTTTGAAGACCTAATTCCATCAAGTAGTATGTATTATTACTAATTTTTAAAGTCTGCAGTCTGTTTGAAGCAAATCTAGTGTTTGCAGTGTCTTATGAAAAGGTATCTCGAACAATCTGAAATTAGTTTATAATGCCATGCTTGCTCTCTTTTTAGTCTTGTTCCCTTTCCATATGTTAAACGGAGATGAGCGTGAATAACCATTTATTTCAACTGTACTACAAACTGAACTTTCATTGCATTTTGAGTAGACTTGCATTAAACTTCTGTTCTAGCAGTCATGAAACCTGAGGATTTTTGAAAAAGCTTACAACTGGTATTGATATACTTGTTTCAATTATAAAATAAGTACAAAGTTTCAGTTTCATAACTTTCCTTTATGGTACAACAACATGTGTTATCCTACTCACGAACTCTGGATTCTTCATTACATCTCAAGACTTAATTGACTGATCCATTGAAGCAGAATGAAATCATGGCTTTTTTTTTCTTTTCTTTTCTTTTCTTTTCTTTTCTTTTCTTTTCTTTTCTT
>JAPSGF010000071.1:1610242-1654440 GCA_035772895.1 Perdix hodgsoniae
TTTCTTTTCTTTTCTTTTCTTTTCTTTTCTTTTCTTTTCTTTTCTTTGTTTTCTTTTTTGAATGTTTGACAAAATTGGCAGAAGAATTTGAAAAGAAAAATAGATTTCTGCAAGTCTAATTTATTTGGTGAAAAAGGAAGAAAAAAGGCTTTAAACATTCCCAAGTGGGAAGGAACCAACAATTTCCACATGTCCCTGGTTATTAGGGATATCACTCCCTAATAAAAGCTACCACCATTCAAGTTATCTTTTATTTTCTGGAATTTAGATTTAAGGATAGAAAACAAAAAATTATAGACAATACTCAGTATTTTTTTTTTAGTGCATTTCATTCTTAAAATGTTTTAGCTTTCTGTCTGACTGATTTCATTGAGATTGCTTTAATGACATGGCATAACAGTTGTTTACAGAAAAGTTACTTTCTGGCTAACTACTTTCCTCAAACCACAGAAGCAAGCATGTATTTGGGGTTAGTAATGCTACATAAGCTACTGAATTCTGAATTGGCTGTCAAGGATAACCATGTAGCACCATTCTCAATTGTTCTGAAATTTATTTTGCTAAAATAGCACAATAATAATCTTTCTGTGATAGCAGGCTAGTTTCAATACCGTGATTCCTATTTCAGTGAGTTACAGAATACTACTACACGTTCCAGTAGTGAATAGACAGAAAAACTGAAAAAGACAGGCAAATAACATTTTGCAGTTTAACTGCATAAAGTCCTATTACATTTTTAATAGATGGTTTTCATTGTGTTACTGTGTATTGCTAAAAAGCTGGTGTATACCCTCAGCACAGCTAGATTCAGTATTGCATGAAATACAATGGTGTATTCACTATGTGGGTGTTGATATATGTAAACACATTACCTGCTTGGAAGATGCGACATGCGAAAAATCAGCATCAATTTTTCTTATAACATCATAAGTCATGATATTAAAACTCATGGTATTAAATACTAGCGCATCTTGTTGACATGCTAACAACACTCCCAGCATCCATTCATATAACAGGGGCAGCTGTGCTTATTTTAGTTCTCTCACAGAGGTTACAGGTATTCAAAGCTTCCCATAGGAAGGAGCTTTATCTTCTGTTATGATTTCAAGAAAGGAAATAGGCAAATAGACCAAAAGGCCTCTTCTATCTTCCTTTAAAAACAAAGAGAATATCTTGTTTTGTAATACCGTACTTAGGGCTGGGCAAACAAGACCAGGAAACATTATGGGAAATGTGGAAAACATGAAAAAAAAAAAAAAAAAAAAGGATATGGAATTTAGAAAATTGTATTAAATTCTTACTACATATTTTTTAGTTTGTAATAAATATGTTTTTATACATTATTTTTAAATATGTGTTTGAATCAGACAATGTAATTAGCTACTCATACTTATCAGTGTGCCTTTCTATGGGGAACCTTAGGAAATATGTAAGGGACTTACAGTGTCTAACCATTGGATTTAAGAAAAGGATTCAAACTCCTAAAATCAGAGCAGCCTGAAGCTCTCTATGAGAAATTGTAGCAGAAACATCCCAAAATCTTCACTCATCCAAAATGCAGGAGTCTGCCTGTACATATTTCCTGAGCATGCAGTTTCAACCTCCCATGTTCATTGCTGCCCACCCCTAAGGATAATAGGAAGAAAACTGTAATTCCTTTTTTCCTAACAAAAATGACCATGAGTAAAATAGAGAATAATATTTTTAGAACAGCCTTTCCAACAAACTGAAAAGTTTTACATGATTCCTGGTTGAATGTTACTTTATTCTTTTATTCACTTTCCTTTCTCTATTTACTACAAAACCATCAGTCTAAAACTTAGTCTGAACACAGACTTTTGATGTCTAGGTGCTTCCTCTCTCAAGCTTTACAGCAGGTTAGTCCTGTTAACATTTTCTACAAAGCTAGCTTCTCCGTTGAGGAGCAGCGGAAGAGAAAGTTACATCGTCTGTAAACAGCTATACACATTTTTTCAGTGAAACCAAAAACAAGCTGTTGTCATGCAGAGAAATCACATCTCTACTTTCTTTTAAAGGTATAACTGAGGTTAAGTCTTGGGAAAACAGTAATCATTTTCCATTGTTTCCTTTAAAACTGAAATTAGATTTCCTGTATTATATTCTGTTTCAAAAATTGGATAGTGAACTGAGGAAGTAAACAAAATAATGTCATGGTCAGGGAGAGTTGGCAGAAAAATAAAGTCAAAGAGGGATTATGTGGGAGTTCAAATGCACTGTAGAAACATCAGGAGAAAAACTGAAGAAGGGGATCATAAGTAGTGTTCTTTCTGCTCACATTGCCTTCATCTGTTTTCCTATTGTATTTTCTTTGCAGAATTTCCTGCCTGGTTTCTAAAACACACATAATCATGACCACTTCCTTAAACATTCTCTTAATTTCAGTCCACTAATTTCAAGTGATAGTAGTGCCTGCAGAGCTACAGAAAAAGTCTAGTCCCAAACTTACTGCTAATACTACTGGGGCTTTGTATATGTAGAGAATTGAGACTAAAATCTTTAGTAAGACTGATTTGAATTTGGAAATTGAGTTTAAGTGACCTAATTTGTATGAATAATGCCTTGTAAATTTATACTCAGGGAATAAATATAATTGCAGGACAAGGTAGTTTTCAGATTACCGGGCCACTTAAATAAAAGATACTGTAGTCCACTGAAGTCAACTGAAGTCCAGTGAAGTCAACAATAGAAGAAAGACTAGAAGAATCAACCTTCCACAGATACATATGTTTAACATACATTAAAGTCCTACAATATTAAACTCACATTAGGCAGAAAACTAAATTTGGAACAGTAGGTTGTTTTCTTATGTTGTTATTTTTTTAACTGAAAATATTTCTGTAACATAAATATTTTCTGAACAGCTAACTAAGAAGGACTAGCATATTATACTGTATTACATCTTTTTAAGCACATGAAGATGCTATCACTGTGTGAGAAGAGCTTGTATGGATTCATATGAGGGGATAAGACAGGAACAATGAGAAATAATATATTCATCTATAGTTGAAAATCATGTTTGATATATATATATATATTTAATAATTCAATTGTCCTAAATGTGATTTCTCACCTTTTGCCAACCCAATATTCCTGTGAGAGTACATTAGAAGCATAGCTCCAAATAAAGAATAATGAGAAGAAAGAATTCATCATTCTAAACTGTCTGGGAAACAGCAAAAATAAATCAGGCAAACCAAACATTGTGATAACTGTTTTACGGTGTTATGTTTCTTAGCAGCTATTATTAATTGAATGACAATTCCTATTTACAGTAGGATACTTAGGCGGTTTGGATTCAACATGAGAGATGTTTGTGATAGAAGATTTCAAGATATAGTGCTGAGAAGTAGCTTTTAATTTAAGGAATAACTTATTGCAGAAATGTAGGGTTTTTGTGCTTTTATTTCTTCTTTATTTATTTTCCTGGAAGATTTTTTTTTTCCCCTCAGTTTAGAGTTATTAAAAACTACTGCATGGATCTTATCTTCAGGGTAGATGAAATTCCAAGACATGCTGACATCCTGTCAGAGCTGAAGTGCCTCCATGGGGGTCTTTGCTCAAAGGTTTGCAATTGATGCATATTCAGGTGAACAAATATACCTGTGGTGACATTTATAAGCAGAATCTGTATGGCATAAAAAAATATCCAACTAAGTTAATAGTACAACTGACAGAATTTGAGTAGTAGTTTTAATCATGTGTATCTTTGATTTCATTAGGCTTAAATCTTGAAGGATTTGCCATTCTGTAACATTGTTTGAAGTATAATTCTAGGCATTATACACTGTCTGCACATGCTTTAGGCATGCTATACAGTCTACTGGTAGGGTTCATGTGCATTCATAGACCATTACCTTCAACTTTCAGCATAATATACAGATAACATAATCCTTCTTTTGCTGCACGATTGTCATATTCCAGAGAGCCTTCTATAGAGGAAAAGAATAAAACATTAAGTATGATTTGTACTAAGCCTACGATTAATCCACTTATTTTCTTTCACAGTCTTGAAAAATATCTATGCCTCTGCAACCACTTTTACTTCTTAGAGAGTTTTGTTTCTTCTGGATTTAGACTGTCATTCATTCTGCTGTTCAGCCTCAGTAACAGGGGTTCTTGCTGAATTGATTGTGTTGGTGTTATATTTCTCTGCACAAGGAGTTTTTTGCTCTCTGATTCCAGGGCCTACTCATGGTACCCCAAGAAGTTTCCATTTTCTGGGTAGGTTCTCCAATCTAGCCTTTTGAAACAAGTGAGATTGCTCTGTCTCTCCTAGCTTTATGCAAAAATAAATAAATAAATAAAATGGAGGAGATGACACATTTTTCTTTAATAAGGTCATTTTTAATCACAATTCACTGTTAACTAAGCACTGATGTCAACAGAAAAGACCATCAACTTTGTACAAAGCTTGTAAAATTTGTACAAATTTGTATCAGTAAAATAAATTCAACTTTTGAGACAGAGACTAGAATACTGAAACTCAAGCAGTTGATGATGACTGGATGTACTCAGGATACAGAGCACCGTGCAGTTTAACAAATGTAGAGCAGTAGACTAAGATATAACTGATGACGAAATTGGCTTTAGTCTTTGTTGCAGCAGACAAGTGATAATTTACAACTGTCAAAAGCTGAAATTATAACTGAGATGTGTATTAATAATTTACGAAGAGCATGTTTAAGAAGTCATAAACACTTGCTAGAAGCTGAAAGGTCACAAGAAATGTATAAATTTAGAAATTTTGTTAAAGAAAATTCAGGAAGGAACATCACAAACCCTAAATGAGATTTACTTGCTTTTATTTGATCATTAAAAGAAGTCTGAAAACAGCAAATATTTGTATTTTTAATCCAAATATTATTTCCACTTTATTATATAGCTAAATGTATGAGAAATTCGACAGAAGGCAAGACAAATATATTAAAAGAAAATGTTAATTTTTAAATAGAAAAAAAACCAATAATCCCTGTCTTGCTTCTGGGAGCTATCACAGGAATATAGGACTCAAATGACTTCATGATATTATCCGATTCTACTAGGTGAAAAAATTAACTGTATTAAACCCTTACCTACGTGGTTTTTTTTTTCCTCCAAGTTATGAGCTAGTTCTCAGTATTTCAACATTTATAGTTAGAAATATTCCTCCCTAGTCCAACATGCATCTTTTCAGCAACTGAAAATGATTTCTTCTTTATCTTACCCAGTTTTCTGGGATATGATTGATTGCAATCCTGGGAATGGTAGCATTTCCTTATTTGAAATCAAATCCTCCTCTAAACAAACATTGCTGTTTTTTTTTTCTTTTCAGTCTTTATTCATAGGCATATGTTTGTAAACCTGCCACCAGTTAAGTATATACACAGTATTGAAAGCATATGCTATAATCACAGCATTGTAGGGATAGGAAGGGACCTCAGGAGATCATCTAGTCCATCTATGTTACAATAACCCCTATACCTTCTGAAATGTTTTAAATCTATTGCAAAACAACTAAAATTGATTTTTGTAGTTGTGGGATAAAGAAGGTCGTTGTATTGGCTAATGAGTTGTAAAGCTCAACAGTAACTTGAGCAGATTGTAAACACCCACAAGGCTCCTAGCCCTTACATGTAACCAACCAAGACTGGTTGCCTGGGAAAACTATTGTATTGCGTGGGTATAAAAGGCTCGGAGCACCTACAATAAAAGTCCTTTGTTCTACACCAGCTCTTTCACTTCACCTGCAAGGGAGCTTGATGCCCTCTTGCAACATGTAGTTGCTGTGACAAACACTGGAAATGAATGTTTCAATGAAGCGATTTTTAAAATTAAAAACTCTGTAAGAATAACATTTTTTTTTTTTTTTTTTTTTAGTTTAGGAAATGATAGGGTTAAATATGAAATATGCTTGAGATGAAAAATTGATTATATAACTTATATTAATACTTTTGACTAATCACTCTATAATTTACATAACATTTGAATTCCAAAGGCTGATAATTTTCTGTCATTTGCAATATTTTGAGCTTCTAGGAATTTTGGAAAATAAGAGTGGAACAATCTTTTGAACAGGAGTATCCTACCAAATCTAACCTGCATTGAAACTATTGCTATAAACGTGAATAATTGAAATTATTAATTCTCCATTCAGTTCTCATATTTCATGGTAGATAAAAGGTAATGGTAACAAAAAGTTAGAGAGAGAATGTGGTTTACCAAACCACAGGATAAATGAACTACTTCAGTTCTAGTTATTTTTCATTAATTTAATATTGATGCTGTGGCAAGTGTCAAGTCTTCTGGTACAAATTCATGTCACTGGACATTCTTACTCTCTCCTAGAATACTTGACAATTGTGGGTTTACTGGAAAATCTATTGATTACTTTTCCTTTGATCTGAACTCATATCTGCTACTACTTTCCTAAAATGTTTCTGAAGTATGTGATTATCTCTTTATTTTTTATGAGTGCAGGTGCAGCTGTACATTGCAAATACAACATGTTTCAGGCTGCACTGTGGGTTTTTTCTTCTTTTATTGATGATGTGAATTTACACTTTGAGATTTTGTCAGTTATGACATCCACTCTGTACAGTCCTTCCAGTACCTCCTGTCCTTTCTTCTGGAAAAGTAAAAAAAAAAATTCCCCTTCTTCTGGAGGTAAGATGCAAAGAATATTTACAACAAGCAGCTCTCACAAACTGACATGTGCCAAGTTGTTATCTTGCTTCTCTAACCCAGTTTCCTTTGTGAGCACATCACTGGTCAGTGTCTACTGTGAATATATTAACCTTAATGTCTTATCATGTCTTATCATCCAGCCTTTAGTGGCTAGAGTATTCCTATAGTATTGTCTTAGTAACATATTTGAACATATAGTTGTTTATTTGCTTTCCTTTACTTTGCTTCATACATCTATAGAGAGATGATTGACTTGGAGCTTCTGATTACTAGTGTGCATATGAAACTCTTCTTTGGTCCTTCTGATTAGGAGGAGGTGGCTGCTGTTTGTTTCGCAGTGGTCTGTATGGCATTCTATGTGCCCGTCAAATCTGCATGTCTGTTTGGTAGAGCTCATGATTGCATCCCTTCACCAGAAGAGCTACAATTTGTCTGCTTCTGGAACTTTTTGATACTTGGGTCCAAAGTGGGATTTGCAGGTGGTACTGTTTCACAGACAACCAGGTTTCTTATGTCTGCAGTGATAGAATTGATACATATTTCTTTACCACAATTTGTGGCTTCTGTTTTAAATTAAATAGCCAGCTTTGCTGACCATGGACTAGCCAAAGCCATTCCAAGCTTTATCTGTATTCCATTAAAGGAAAACTATCAAATTGTACATTTGTGTCTATTTAGAATATCTGAAGCAGTTTTATAGTGAATTTTATGTCATACACTGAATCTTTTTTTGTTGTTGTTGTTTCGTTTTGTTTTGTTTCTCTTGTATTTTCAGTAGAAATAATTTTACAAATGGCTTACTTTGCACCTTTTTCCATAAATGGGTCATACTCACATTGCTGCATCACTGAGAATACTGTCAGCAGCTGTTTGCATGGTGTAGCTTCAGTTTTAGATTTTACATGCACTGAAATCCAGCTGATGAGAACTTCACTGCACGATGGATCACGCCTGCTCCTTCGGGCAATAATGTGTGTTCTCAGTGCTGCCTCTACTTTTGGCAGCACTGAGAGCCAAAAGAGGCACTTTTGACTGTGCCTCTACCATGGCCTTTCTACTTAACAGCTGCCTAGAAAGATGTCTTCGTAGTCAGTCTTCATAGTTGTCTGTCTGCTGGGAATGGATTATATTTCTTGCCAAATTTTGTTTCCCAGTATTCATATTTTTTATTTTCTACAGTGTTTGCTTATTCATTATTTTTTGCACTACCTTTTTATTTCCAAGTAGGAACATGTTTTTCTCCAATTCTATAGATACTCATTATTTAATCACTTGTTAATTATCTCTCATTAATCAATGATAATTGTGCAGATCATAACATGCCTTTAAATATTAATCATTAATATCCTTGAGTATTTATTCTTTTAATAATATTTATTAATTAATTATCTACAGTCTTTACTATGAACTAATATAATTTGTACACTGTTTTACCTGCTTTTTTTTTTAACTGATTACCATCCATTTCTTTTGAGGTGAAACACTGACACATTTGCCGTGAAAATGCTTCCTTTCTTTTTTTCTTTTTTCTTTTTTTTTTTATTCCTTCCTTCTCTGTGCTGCTTAACAGATTACATCTGTGCTGATTACCCACAGCCCTGTCTGTATAGTTTTCAAAGGCACCCCTGTTTTAAAAATCTGTGGAAGATGAGCTAAGAAGCAGATGCTTGACTTTTGACACAATGTGTTGTTAGCAGGTAGTCTGCGAACTTCTTTCAAAAGAAATACACTTTTTTTTTTTTTTAACTTTAGAAAGTACTTCTGCCATCAGAATTTGTCAGTTATAACTTGCTGTCTCTTAAGTAATTCATAATTATCCTTAAAATTAATAATTACATAATGTCATTAAATTCTCTGTTCTCTCCTATTGTTGCCTTTTAAGACCTCATTTACCTATAGCTGTGTATGTTATAATGTTTCTTTCAAATTGTATGACCTTCATGTTACATGGCCTCAATGATTCAGGATCACTTCTTATATTTAAAACGATAGACTTGATACTGCTGTACACCTTCTTGGAACTGTTGAAGCTCTTGGCACACAGCTAGGCCTAGTGAGGATGCACTGACATGTCTGCTTTAGGGAAAACATTCATTCTTCGAACACTTTGTCAAGTTCTCTAGCCATAATGCTATAGATAGAACAATTTAATTTCTTCCTGTGGCTTTTTTTTTTTTTTTTTTTTGGTCTCTTGCTACTCCTTGAAGATTGTATCCCTGATGACAGAACTTCTGCAGCACCTTGTTTTCCTTCCTGTAACTTTCTCCTCTTCTTCATATCCTTATTGATTGACACTAGGAGAAATTGGTGCATAGGTTTTACACTGAATTCCCCTATATTTTTTTTGTCTGTTCAGCTTGGGTGATTTATGTCTGATACTGTTCTCTTTCTACTCCTGCTGTCATCATCTGCCTTAATAACATGGTTTTGGCGATGGATGCTATTATTAATCTTATATGCTTGCATAGTATGGAACCATTATCATCTCTGTGGAAGAAAAGAAACAGAGTGAGTCAAGCATATGGGTTTCAGAGGAAGAGGCCTGTGAGTCACAGTTTTTTATTCTTCTGTCTTTAACTTCTCTGCCCCCCCCACACAATGTAAACTACGTTATGAAATTTCTCTACTGCTTTTCCAATTGATTTCTGCAATATGAAACTATTATTTGAATAGTTCAAGCAGTTGCTTCCAAGATCCTTTTTGTTAAAAATCAAACTCTAAATCTTAATCCATGTTATTTACTATTATTTAGAGATAATAGCCCTAAATAATTTATCAGTTGTCCTGTGGCCAGCTTCTCATGTGGCTTCTCATTTTGACAGCTAAATTCCTTCAGAATGCATTTCCTCAGTTGGATTACATATATTATTTCTGAAGCTATGTCAATATACTACATATTTTACCTTAAAACTGGGGAAAAAATGAATGCTGTTCCTGGACAAAAACAAAAACATAGCTTTGTATTACAATTAACATAATTCCTATGATATAAGTAGATTTTTTCTTATGCTTATTTAGTTCTAGTTGTGTATTACTAGGATCCTATATAAAAATACTGTAATCGACAATGTCCATTAAAGAACATATTAGCAGGAATTTCTTTACCAGTTATGAAGTCTTCTCAGATCCAATGCAAATGAAAATCTGTCTCAGTTTTCAATGTTAAGCCTACTATAATAAGCCTAAACAAAATATAACCAACTGGAAATAAATAAATAAATAAATGAACAAATAAACAGAAACCTAGCTGTTCGGTACTATTTCTAGCTGCTATGAAATCAAAGATTTGAGATCTGAAGCATTTCTAAGATACAATATATTTCCACTGGAAAAAAACAGCATTCATTTTAGTTAATTTAAAGATTTGAATATTTTGGTGGATAATTCTTTGGAAGACAGTCATAGGTGTGAGAATAGTTCCCTGATGAGAAATTACACCTCATCTGTGAGGTATACAAGTGTAACTGTGTGAGAATATGGCCAAAGGGCTGGGATGGTAGGGCAGGCCAAACAGCTGGGAGAGCACACTTGTTCACAGCAACATTGCAGAAAGAGTAGAATAGCTAAGATGCGGAGGGTAGGTGGAAAAAACAAAGCTATAAACAAAAGGTTCAGAAATACTGTTGGATAATAACAGCTCTGCATTTTTAGGTAAAATGGTAGAACTAGCACTTCTAACTATGGAATAATATGTTGCAAAACCAACATGTCTCATTTCTCAGTCCTACACCTGGGGAAGAATAACTGCATGGATCAGTACAGGTTAGGGGCCGACCTGCTGAAGAGGAGTTTTGCAGAGAAGGACCTGGATGTTCTGGCGGACAACAGGATGTCCATGAGTCAGCAGTGTGCCCTTGTGACCAAGAAGACCAATGGTATCCTGGGATGCATTAACAAGAACATGGCCAGCAGGTTGAAGGAGGTGATCCTCCCCCTCTACTTTGCCCTGGTGAGGCCATGTCTAGAGTACTGTGTCCAGTTCTGAGCTCCACAGTTCAAGAAGGACAGGGTACTTCTTGAGAGAGACTGGTGGAGGGCTGCAAAGATGATGAGGGGTCTGGAGCATCTCCCTTAAGAGGAAAGGCCGTGCAAACTGGAATTGTTCAGCCTAGAGAAGAGAAGGCTGAGGGGGAATCTTATCAATGTTTATAAACATCTAAAATGTAAGAATCGATTGGGTAGGGCCAGGCTCTTTTTAGCAGTGCCCAGTAATAGAAAGAGAGGCAATGGTATAAACTAAAAATTATGAAGTTCCATCTGAACACAAGGAAAAACTTCTTTACTGTGAGGATAACAGATCTATATAATATATAACTAATATCTTGGCAAAATAAGGGAATTCCATGAGTCTGCACTTCATTGTTATGAATTGAACAGATGTAAAGGGTTCATAGTGACTCAGTTTGCTATGGTTTATTTCTAGATGAGTTGACTAAAAAGATATATATATATATTTTAAACTGTGTAGCTGAACCCCAGTAACAACAGATTGTTCCTGGACCTGATGAATACCCGTGGAAATGAAACAGGTGAAAAGGAATGTTACCACCTGTGTGCATGACACCATTTCAGGCTCTTCTTTTCTCTTGTTACCCTTTGATGTTATAGTCAGTTTGATATATAGGGAAGAGCTTTCTAAAATACCAGGGTATGACAGAGTAAGTACATCACCATAAGAATAGTGGGATTCTTGTAGAAATTAGGAAAACTCAGTGCATTGTCCCATAAGAAAATATCATTCCATACCACCTCCAGTGCAGGCCAGTACTGCAATCTGGCCCTTCTAATTCTGAAGAAGTTATTTTCTATTCCTTCTGAGAATTATGCCTTGCATACATCTATTCTGAGCACTGCTGGACTCAGATTTAGACTCTGTGGGTGATCTTCTGCAACCACAGGTCATTATATATTTTGTAAAATGCAGTAGAACTGATAAAAGGGAAAGGGCAACCAGGTGAATTGCCAGAAGCAACCTTCAGGTTTCATAAGCTTCCTGAAAACTAGATAAGGATGAGAAAATATTTTTCCCCTTTGATGGTAATAGCATGATGTAAGTATATGAAATTCCTAAAATTCTATATTTTCAACATTTGTATCTTTTGTTTAAAGCTAGCTTTTAATTAGGTGAATATTATGGTGAGTCTATTACATAAAGGATATGATCCTTGCTAAAATCCTCAGTAACCTTCCTCACCTAAACAGCAAACTGTTTACACACAGAAGACTTTCACGTGGAATAAGATACTGTGTTAAGCAAACATCTAAATATTCAAATAAACTTAAAAATGTATACAAATGTTTGTCCCAACTATGCTCCTAAATAGATTTTTAAGGGCAAGGAAACCAGTTTTAATCATAGGTATAAAATCAGATGCACAGAGGAGAAAAGCTTAAGTTTTGAACTTAACTCTATAATTAAATTGGATAAATAAATGAACTGCAATTGAAAAATCAGACATTACAATATATACATCAGGAAAGGACATCTCCTTAACCTGAAATAAAAATATTCCAAATGTTCATTGTTCAAGAGGAATCTTGCATGACTCTTTAATATACTGACCTATCAAATTTTGTTATAATTTTGCTTATCTCATCAAAAGATTTTTTGTCACTTTTCCATTTTACTCTTAAGTAGTACTTTAGTGGGATGACTCCAATTTTATTTTTCAAGTTGTTATGCAAATGGGAAATATTTGCTCAGGTAAGCAATGCTTTTTGATTTAAATGGAAATAGCTTCCTTGGATAAATGACTGCATGGTTAGGCCAATTGTTCCTCCATTTTCTTAGTCTTTTATTCTGTCAGCAAATTGTCAAATGTGTGTCAGTTCTCTTGAAGATAACTACAAAAGGAAAAAAAAAACATTCATCAAGCCTGCTGACACAGCTTTCATCTGGTAAGCTGTTCACTGGTTCAGTGGAATTTCCAGAGACATGAAAATTCTGTATCAAATGAAATGTTTTGGGTTGAGGCCTTTACTGAAATGAAGTGAAAAATCTTCTCACTTTTTAGTAAAGTGTGGTTATTTTAGTAATGTGTGGTTATTGATGCATGTTTATTACAGGGATATGTTTTGATGTTTATCCTTACCATTTCATTAACTAAATTCTTCCTCATTTTGAATGTAATGTGCATAGTCATCTTTCTATTTCCATGACTATGGATTCTATCTTAATTTGATTCACCCAGCTTTTACAAATAAATCTTAAATTCCATATTAAGAAAAGGTAGTTTAATATTGCTTGTTTATATGCAGGCAGAAATACCTTATCTATGTTTTTTTTCTTAATGATGTTTGTAAGCTCTGAACATACTAATGTCAGTTTCATCTTTGTTTTACTTCTGGATAATCTGCTCTGTGGCTTTGTGCATTACAGACATACAATGTTCAGAGGGTTTTTTCCTCAGTGAAGGCTGTTGTTCAGTGTTACTATCACTAAAGCTCGTTATCATTTGTCATGTTCATTCAGCTGCAAGGTTCAATCCCCGTCCATCATGTTTTCTAATGCTCCAAGTCTTCACTTGCCTGAAACTATTATAATGTAACTTCTTGTTTTTATTTAGTAGCATAAGCTGTTTTTAGCTTAGGAAGACGATAGATGATGATGTGTTTATGAGCATTTGTAGGTTACCTCGCATTATGTCATAGTGTTTAATATGTAGATGACTGAAAAATAAAAGAAGTATAAGGGGAAAGGAAAAGCAAAATGACTGTAACAGAAAAAAAACGAAGATATTTCAAGCCAACTTTTCCAAGACCTTTCTCTTTCTAGAAAGTGAAATAAAATTGAGCTTATTTATGATTTGTCTTGATCATCTGTACAATGGAAAGGA
Organism: Perdix hodgsoniae; assembly: GCA_035772895.1. NCBI lineage: Eukaryota > Metazoa > Chordata > Aves > Galliformes > Phasianidae > Perdix > Perdix hodgsoniae. The sequence goes on from JAPSGF010000071.1 coordinate 1,623,763, forward strand.
GAAGAATAAGAAAGTTCCTTGTCTGACTGTGCATCGGCTACTTCAACTCAAGGCCCTGCCATGCAGGAAGAAGCACATATCATTTATTATCATTCTTTGTCCCATCTATAAGAAGATAGACAAGTCAACTCCCTTTATCTCCTGAAATGTATTGATGAGAACATCTGAGTTGACATGAAAGACAGTGATTAATAAGCATTAATGTTTAAAATGGTGTGGACTGGAAACAATCTTCTTAAGCCACTGTGGAAGCCTGTGTGAAATCTTTCCAAAGCTTCCTTTGAATCCTCTGTGCCATGGGCTGCTGATAGATGATTCAAAAAATAATATTCCATTCTACAGTCAGAATAAGGAGTTAGTGCATGGTACCAATTACTCAAATGAGCAAAATATTTAATTGAACCCATGAAGTAGTCTCATTTGCTAAGAAAGGTATCAAGTTGACAAGAAAAACAGTTGTATCATCACTGCAACTGTTCAATATACACTGGTCTACAAAAAATATTTCTAGAATAAGATACTGCATAGCAGAAATAAGAAAGCTGCACAGCTTACAATACTGATTTTTCATAAACAGCAGGCTGATTAGGGCTTGCAGGTGATGCAGACATGCACAAAACTGCACCTGCATATGCAAATATGGTATTTATCTATGAAATCATTCCATATGTACACACGGTTTATGTAAGGCACAAGTCAATTTTCAAGTCCTGAGGTATTTTTAAATTTTTTTTCAAGCTAAGCATTTAGTTGTTATTCTTCACTTTAAAAACAAAAAAAGTGTGGTGAGAGCATCACTGCTATTAGATTCTGACTTCCAAAATAAGGGTAGAAGGCCACAGGTCAAGAAGATGAGCATTGTAAACTCAAAGCATACATAAGAAAAATAATTTACACTTGCATTTCTGAAATGGAAATTGAGTGGTTCTTTTTGCTGTATGTAGTCCTAACATATTCAATAGTATGCCTTGATATGTAACAGAATTTCAGATATCTTTGCTGTCATGATGTTTCATAGTAGCCAGATTATTTTCTGCCATATTTCAAGTTTAATTTCAGTGGTAGTGACAGATGACTCTACTTCCTTTCCTTTTCATAAGAGTATATTTTTAAAATACTGAGGGTGTTATGCTTGAGTTTTGTTGTGCTATCATCACGATGATCCAAATGGCAATAAATGGTTACCGCTAGAGCTTGAAAGTCTGTCCTCATCTATTTCTTGGAGTTCTTAGGTTGAATTTAACAGAAGATTTAAAATAGATTTTAGGTAAGAGCTCTTCATTGTTAGCATCTTAATATTTGTTTAAGGGATTAGGCTGTGGCTTTTGACCTTACTGTTAACCTACGTAGAGACTTCTATGCCCTTTTGCCTCTGTCATTTTTCCTATCTGAAAACTCCACTGAGGAAAACCAGAGCAAGGTAATATTGCTATTTGAATCTCTATCTTCTTTATCTTACAGCAAAGGCTTTCTCTTATCAGTTTATGGCATTTTTATGTCATGATATTGATGAGAAATAAGTAGATGGTAAGATTTTTTGGGAAAAAAAAGAAAACATACAAATTTCAGTTACTACACCTCAGCCTATTCAAAATTTCTGTTCTAGTTATAACAAAGCTCACCTGGTTAATTAAAAAATCATGTAAATCTAATGCTCAGAGAACTCTTTGTTGCTTACTGTATGTAGGAGAAATAATATTTTTTATCCCGATGGCTCAAGTGCATGGTCAGTTTGTTACATGCAAGAGAACTGCTGTGTAAATGTGATTTCTCATCTAACTGTGGAACTCAAACATGATCAACTACCATAGAAAATGCACCATATAAGAGCAGAATAGGTTTTCTGCACATGATACGTGGGAAAATGTCCTTTATATGACAAACCCAATTTAATTTCAGCAATCTTTTTGAGAAAACATACTGCTGTTAAAAGTCACTGTTTTGTCCTATTGACAATGTTTCTCTTTTTCGAAATGTAGTAAATGTTTTCTTTCATATGTATGTACTGGCTATGTTCCTGTTAATGCAGCCTATGGTGCTGTAGGCCTATTTAGTGTCAGAGCGTGTTAGCAGCAATGATCATGTTGAGCTTGTTGCCCTCCATAACCCTAAAGTCTTTAACCCCTTAAAACCCTTAATTATCTTCTTTATTATTTTTAAAGGTGCCACGACTTGGGGTAAATTCTGTCCAGAAGAGTTAAAAACAAAACCAAACAAACTGATCAACCAAAAAGGGAAAAAAGGGAAAAAAAGAAAAAAAGAAAAGAAAAAGCACACAGCTGTACTATGAGGAGCAACTTTTTCAAAAGAAACAGAAATCAGTATTTGTCCCTGTACATCCAATGAGCTTCATTTCTGATACTATTTTTTTTCTGGAGATATTTCATTATTTGACACAGAAGACAAAAGAAAGTTACTAATATCCTCAGAGAATGATGATTTTTCTATCTGTTTGAAGGAATAGTTGGACCACATTTATGTAATTTCTGTGAATTTCATATTCATTAGGAAATCTTATTTGTGCTATATTCTTGAATAAGACATGAACAGGTCATTTAAGAACAAAATCTTAAGTTAAAGTAAATCTGTATTGGTAGAAAGGAGATATAAGCAGAATAGAAAATCTCTCAGTCTGCTCTGTTCTTATATGTCTGTTTATGGATACAAAGTTTAAAAAAAAAAAAAAGAATAATAAATGAAAATAAATGAAATAAATGAATAATAAATGAAAAAATGTACTGTGAAAAATTAAATTAAAAGAGGAACAAGCAAATAACCAAAAAATTACCTGCCCTTAATAAATAAAAGAAGCAAGCAATCCTTAACACCATAGATTTATTTTCTGGAAAACTGACTGTTCCCTGTGGAAAGAGTAACTAATTTCTAGCAATTTTGAAGGGCAATATTCAAATTACAGGATATCTTTTACTTCAATTTTTTTTAAATTTATTTTCACATGACTTTCATGTTAATATGTAATAAATGCCCAAGTTGGGAAATCAGTTCCTCCCTTTCCTCAAATCTCTCTGAGACATGACAGCACATATCTATTCCACATCACAATGCTGAAAAAAAATGACAACCAACAAGAGACAAATTGTAAATAGAACTGGAGCTTACTCTGAAACTGCTTGGAAGAGCAAAACTGGCAGAGAAGTGAGTATGAATTTGCAGGACTTGACCTTGAGGCAGCACTCTAGAGGAGCGTAAAGAGTGAAATGTAGGTGGCCAAAAAAAAAGTCATTACAGAAACTGGCATGGCCTTGAAGAAAATATGACATCTGATTTTTTTTCTATGAAATATTTGAAACGCTTTCTTTGATAAGACATGAAGAAAGAAAGTCTAAATAATACCCATGTTGGCTTTCTATTGAATAATGACAGGTTTTTCTGTATTCTTTCGTTTTATATTTCAGTTCTAGTTCATTTTCCTGCTTCTTTATTCTTAATATTATGATGAACATTTTATGTTGCTTTCATTAACTATTTAACAGTTGTCTTGAAAAGTACTTTATAGTTTCCACATAAAGAACCAAAATCTGTAAGAACTGGCTTGTCATCATCCTGGTAGGTAATTCAGCAAGAAAAAAGTAGCGTCACATATGCCTTTTCTTTTTTCACAGTTTCAAAATATTAAGATACGAGGAACAATTCAAGACAACACCCATGCAAAAATACTTATCTTGAAATGACCACTGCTCTTCATAAATCAGAATTAGTAGCTTAACTCTGTGGTTTACTTTCCCCTAAAGTAGAGGCCATCTGCTGATCAATTACATACTGGATACCAAGACCAGAGATAAGTACAATTTGGAAGAATATACATGAAGGACCAAAGGAAGAGACATCTGTCTTTCTATCCATCCATCCATACTTTCTTCCCTTTCTGCCCCTCTCCCAAAGTGCTCAATGTTTTTTTTAAGTTCTGTACTGTCTGAAAGGCATGATGAGATTTTAACACCTTCAACTCAGGTGGCAGATTCTCAGTTGTAGTGCATGAAAAATATTGTTGCAGATTGATTGTTAACTTTTTTCCTAGTGGACAGTTATGTTACACAGTAGGATCTTCTTCCCTTTTCACAAATTTGATGTTAAAAATAAACTCTTTTTTGCACAGTTACTGTATTATCTCTTAGTATGTGTCCAATAGTTGGACTAAGGATCCATTTCACATCACCTTGATTTTTTTTTTCTAGAATTTCATTTTTCATTTTTGCTACTGAATGTTTTTGAAGATTTTATATATATATATCAATATACATATTCAATATACATATACATATCAATATACATATATATATATTCTCTTCTACACTACTCTTGTCTTTCAATATATTTTTACCACCTATTTTGGAGATAACAGGAAAACAACGTTACATACATGTACATTGATCTTTATTTTGCTGTCCTCATTTATGAGAAAATGATAGTTGATTTAATTGCCCTTTTTTTTTTTTTTTTTTTTTTGTTTTTTTTTTTTATTTAGCCTTGGTCTGTTCAACCATTTACTTTTCTAGCTAAAGGCAGATTGTGGCTTTTTCATCTGTCAGGCAGTAATCACTGTTAGATCATTCTGTGCTATGCGCTACTGATGGTCAATGTGTTGAATTTATTTCTTCATGGAAAAACTCAAATGTTACTGGCCCTTTAGTCTATAAAAAGGGCAAACACGAACAAACCAGTAGCAGCTGGGGCAAAGTATTCTGTCTGAGTACATTATTTAGTGCAATATTTCTTGTAGCTATGATTTGGTCAAAGAGAAGTTTTGAAATACAGCATATGAACAACTCCATAACTGGAAATGTCACTTTATGACTGGTAATTTACTATGAGCTTTAAAAGAGAAAAATTAAAAGAAGAAAAAAATATTACTATTAATATTAGGCTGGCTAATTATTTTCACCTTAAACCCAAATACCATCATCAAAATTTTTATAAAATATTTTGAAATAGCCTTCACTTTTCTGTGAAATAAGCAGATATTTCAAGTAAAAACTCCAGATCCAAGTAGTCCAGAGAGAATTTTGTCATCCAGAAGTACAGTTTTTAATCAGTTTTTAGTATTAAGCTAATAATGAAAGGAACTGAATTTCAGAAGTTGATTAAGAATTTATTGAATGTAGATAAGAAAAAAATGTATTTATTAAATTTTTTATTCGTTTCTTCATATTATTTGGAACATAGTGTGAAAAGAAGATGCTTTGTTTTGAAGGAAATGTTTTCAAGATACTTTACAGCCCCTGAGTATAGCAAATTAAGAGGAAAGGTCTAAAAGTATGTGAACAAAAAGCAGGATAACGGTGATCTACTATACTGTAGCTAGGCTACTTAGAATCATGGAATTATAGAATGGTGTGGAGTGGAAGGGACTTTTAAGATAATTTAGTTCCAAACCCCCTGCCATAGCCAGGGACATCTCTGTCTAGACGAGGTTGTTCAAAGCCCCATCCAGCTTGGCCTTGAATGTTTCCATGGAGAGGACATTCACAACCTTGCTGGGCAACCTGTTCAAGTGCATCACCACCCTTACAGTAAATAATTTCTTCCTTATATCTAATCTAAATATATCCTCTTCCAGTTTAAAACCATTTCCCCTTGTCCTGTTACTAAACTCCCTTACAAAAAGTCCCTCCCCAACTTTCCTTTAAGCCCCCTTCAAGTACTACTGGAAGGCTGCTATAAGGTCCCCCCGGAGCTTTCTCTTCGCCAGGATGAAATTCCCCAGCTTTCTCAGCCAGTCCTTGAAGGAGAGCTGTTCCAGTCTTTTGACCATCATGGCCCTCCTCTGGACCTGCTCCAACAACTCCATGTCCTCCCTGTGTTGGGGACCCCAGAACTGGATGCAAGTACTCCAGGTGTAGACTAATGAGAGCAGAGTAGAGAGGTAGAATCACCTCCTTTGACCTACTGGTCATAATTCTCTTGATGCTACCCAGGACCTTCTGGGCAGCAAGCACAAATTGATGGCTCGTGCTGAATCTTTCATCAATCAGCACTTATGAAATCCTTCTTCTCAGGGCTGTTCTCAAACCATTCTCTTTCTAACCTGTATCTGTGCTTGGGATTGCCCTGACACAGGTGCAGGACCTTGAATATTTTAATATAACAGTATTGGAATGGCACATTATTATCTGTGAAGATCTTTTCACTCTACCATCATCTACTGTGTAGACATATGATATTTTCAGATGTTTTGGGCAATACATTCCTTACTTTCAGACAATGTACACATCTGACTGTGATACAGAAGATTGCTACATTCATTGCACAATCATGGCACATACAATCTTTATTTTTCTATTGTGTCAGTTCAGTAATACAAATTGAAACACAGCGTGACATCGGATATTTTGAAAATATCGGTAGTTTGCTTTGCAGAAAACTAGTAATCTCTTTGTGGACAGTTAATGGCAGAAATATTATTAACGAACTACTTTCTTGCATATTTTATCATTATTTTCATAGATTGCTGTGTTTAAAAATCCCACACTAAGGAGAGATCCATTCAAGGAGGTATCAATAAAAACCGCAGTCCAGAAACCATCAGAGTTAGCAAGGCATTGTTAAGACAGTGACTTTTTGTTCTAAAACAACACTCTTGTCTCACTGCAGTGCTGTAATTGTACCTCTTATTACAAACATTCATTTCAATGGTATTAAGTAAAACTGAAATTGGACTTCATACTGAAAAAAAGAAATACATAAGTAAAACAGACACAAAGACCATCTTGTACTCTTGTTGGGAGCTAGGTGGGCATGTAAGATAAGTGTACATATACACACAAACATACATAAAAAGAAAAATTTCATCAAACGCTGAGACCATAAAGCTAAAGCATTTTTCTTAACACCTTATAAGTCTGCACTGGCCTTAAATTCTGTAGATACATAATACCAATACAGTAAGAAACCTTAATATAACTTAAGCTTGATAAAAGACATTATACTCTTTCTTTGTATGCAACATCATTTTTAGAGACAGCTACAACATCTTTTTGAGTTTCCTTGTAATCTCTTGTTTACATCCCCTTTAGACAGTGTTTCATCTTTCAGTTGGTATCATTCTGGTCAGTGTTGTGCAGAACAGTGAAAGGCATTCTGGTGAGAAGACGTGTATTGTATTGCAGATGTTCAAAAGGTAGTGAACTGTGAAAGCAGCATTCTAACTTCATTTGGAGCTTCTTGCATAGTTCCTTTAAATTCCTCAGAAAGTCGTGGACTCTCTGATTACATTCCATATAGCTGCCTTGAACTTGGCCCTTCAGAATACAAATTCCGAGAAATGGCTTTTATTTCCACAAGAACCATAACATGCTTTACAAAGTATATTAAAATTCCTGTTATGATATATCAAGTAAGAATAACTTTGAAAGATCTTTTCAGAAGATAGAAAGAAGTCTTAATTTCTTTCCTCCCATGGAAAATTTGAGTTTAGATAAAAATACTTTTTTGAGATAAAATTATCAAACAAAATTATTTTGAAAATGACAGTAGTTTCCATAATTTCAGAATCTTTTACAATGACCCATCTACTAATGTAAATTAACAAACTCACTGAGGTTCAGACTATGACTCAGCAATTCCCATACACTCCACCCCTTTACAGCATGAACCAATGATCAGGTTGACTAAAGGGTAAGCTTTTCCTAATACAGAGACTCACTATATCACAACACTTATACCATTTCCATCATGACACATGTTGGTAAAATTCAAGATGAGTGACAATTGGTGAATGTTGATATTTTTATGGGCAAGTGCTCAGTGATGTTACTGGAGGCATGCAGTCATGAGGTGCAGGTCTATCCTATGTTCCATCAGTCCCATGTAGGCCATCATCAGGTGTTGCACATGATCTGATAGTAACACTGGAATGCTTTGATGGCATTTTGTTCCTCCCAGTGATCCTAAAAGCTCAAAAACTCACAGGGAGTAATACAGATGTTTCAGGGGTACCAGGAGGGGAAGGTCTGCTCTCCAGGGCAAGATACAGGTTGTATTTCTATCCTGGGTCAACACTTCAGCTTGTAGTGGGGCATGTCCCAGCTGCCTGTACCACACCTTCAGGCCAGATGTCTGCAGCTGCATAACTATATCAGGCAAAGGAAGTGTCCTGATCTGCCACAGGGACATGATGGGGGTCCCTTTAGCAATGAAAATTGGAGTGTTGACCACAAAATCAGTAGGCCATGTACCTATTACTGGAGGGACTACTGAGCCTCCCACCTCCAACAGTCTCCCCCAAGGTGCAAGTAGGCCACACCACTTTGGTCCTACCTGCACCTTCCAAGGCCATTTTATTCTATGGGTGCCTAGATCTAAATCCTCAGGGGCAGGGAGCAGAAGATTATTTTCATTACCAATCTGGGTAATCTTACCTGATGATTAGTACTCGTAATTTGGATCCTAAGCAGGGTGGCCCATGTGGTCTGCAACATTCTCAAGGCACTGGGTCTGCCATCTCAAGGTCTTTCATTCAGGACTTGCAAGGTTTCATACAGTCTTTTTGTCCCCCCCCTGCAGGGACTGGGAGTCTGTCTTCAGGGCAGCCTTAAGAATACCATTATAACATTCAATGAGGCCTGCCCCTGTTGGATTATATGGCAGGTGGAATCACCATTCGATGTTCTTTTCTTCTGCCCAGTGCCGTATTGTTGCACCAGTGAAATGAGTCCCTTGGTCTCTCTCAATGACTTGAGGTGTCCTGTAAGCAGACATCAGTTTAGTGAGTGCCTTGATGGTATATGCCTGGTTTGCTTTTGGCACTGATAGGCTTGCCCACTTCCAGTGTTGATGCAGGTCAGGGCATATCTTGGCCCTCAGACTGAGGAAGGGGCCCAATGTAATCGGCCTGCCACTGCTGGAGAGAGTTGTGTCCTCAAGCAAGATGGGCTGTTGTTTCAGGCAACGATCTCAGTCTCATCTTAGAGCAAGCATTGCAATCCTGACATGCCTGGACAATGTCAGGTAGCTGTATGGGCAGTCCCCATGCTTTAGCAGCTGCCCACATTGTCTTTCGTCCTGCATGCCATAGCTTCTGATGTAACCAACAGGCAATGTTCTCAGATAGTGAAATTCTCAATCCATCGAACTCAGGCCAGCATGACAGCTTCATCATTTCCCAGTGACTGATTTCCCAGGCTGATGACCAGAAACATGGCAGACACATATAGTCCTGTGTTTGACTGTATTCCATATGCCTAACCACACGTCTTTGCCCCAGATTGGTCAGGTGTGGATAGTCCATTCCTGGGTGGCCCACTGTGCAATCCAGTGAGTGAGCCCCCGGTACACTCTATCACACAACTATCTGTGCAGATATTGAAAATACCACCACCCGGTTCCTTGGTTATAACCATCCACACAGCTCACAGTTCTGCCCATTGGCTGCTCTGACCATCCCCCTTGTCAAACCAGATTGTCTCAGTGGAAGGATGGTATGCTACTGCTCTTCACTTGCTTGGATTGCCCTTGCTGCACCCATCTGCGTACCAGGCATCTTCAGGGATACAATATTTTCCCTCCTGAATGGGACTCTCCTCTGGTGGAGCAATCAGTGTTTCTTTCGGTGCATCACTGTGATAGGTCACTGGGCCTAGGATCTTCTGAAGTTCTTTTTTCAAGGGTGATGAAGACAGACTGCTCCTTTGGCTGAGGTAGGCGAACCACCATGCCACTGTTTGTGCTTGGGCCACCCCTGTCTTAGAAAGGTGGGTCAGATCTTTCACCCACCCCTGAATCAGCAGAGTGGTCTTCACTATAACTTCAGCCATTTGAGTTACTGGCTCTACTGCCTGCAATGCTGAATAAGCAGCCAATAACTGTTTTTCAGTCATACTGTATCTTTCTTCTGCTCCATGCCAGACCAGAGACCAAAACCCAATGGGGAGTCCGAACAGAACTCTGGCATTGCCACAGGCCCCAACCAAAGACATCTTGAGTAACGTGAACATCCAACTCAGATAGGAGGGTAGGATCAAATATACCCAACGCCTGGGCTTGTTTAACTGCCAGTTTTGCCTGTTGGAAAGAATCCTATTCTGTTTTCCCCCAATCCCATAGCTGCACCCCTTTTTTGAGAGTCTATACAGTGGCCTTAGCAGCTGCGCTAGGTGAGGTATGAAGGAATGCCAATAACCCAATATACCTAGAAACTCTTGCAGCTGCTTCAATGTCATAGGGACTGGGAACATCTGAATCTTATCTATGACAGCACTGAGTAGTACTTTGGTCTTTCCTGACCAAACCACCCCCAGGAATTTTACAGACAGGCCCAGACCTTGTACTTTTTGGAGATTTAAATCCCAAAATATAACCTCTGTTGTAAATAGGCGGTTAATGACTCTGCTGCCTGCCCTACTGCCTCCAGTGAGTCAGATGTCAGCAGGAGATCATCAATATAATGATATAAGTTAACTTCATCAGGTTTTTTCCAATCAGCCAGGTCACACACCACTAGATTGTGACAATACACTGGTGAATGCACATACCCCTGTGGCAGGACCTGACAGGTCCACTGCCTGCCTCCCCACGTAAACACAGACTGATCTTGTGATTCCTCAGCAATTGGGATACTGAAGAACGCATTTGCTAAATCTAGCACACCAATAGGTTTTTATCTCCCTACTTAATGTGTCCATTAGGGAGGCAATATTGGGTACAGCCACATGAATAGGTGGCATGACCTTATTTAATTAGCTGTAATCTACTGTCATTCTCCATGTGCCATCTGATTTTTGCACTGGCCATATGGGGGAATTATACGGGCTGTGTGCAGGTCTTATAATGCCCACTTTTTCTAATTCCTGCACCATTCTCAATATTTCATCTTGCCCACCCGGGAGTCTATACTGCCTTACATTAGTAATCCAGCATGATTTTGGCAGGCAAATAGGCCCCTGTTTCACATGACCTCTTAATATTGCCTGCACCGCCCGGATACTGAAACATCTCTGTCAAAGTCTGGACTCTCCTGGACTGGGGTAATAGATACCTTATATTTCTTGGGTGGGAGACACCCAACCCCCAGTTTCAACCATGTTTCAGTGACAGGAATAGTCTGTCCCCCCAAAACCACCAATCATCACTCTGTCTCCATCAAATTTGGTCAAATCTCCATAGATAATTGATGTTTCTGCTCCAGCGTTCACTAATGCCATAACTCTTTGAATATTTTTCCCAGACCAATAAATTGTTAATTCTACATAGGGCCTCTGATCCTATCTGGAGGCTCCAGGGGGACTAGCATCCCTCGTCATGCCATGAATTGTGCTATGGCCAATTCTTTTGCTTCCAGTGACTCAGGCATCATGGCCTGAGACACCTGAGGCAGCTTTTTTTTTTCCCTATTAGGAACAATGAAATCTTCTAAGGTCCATGTCGTTGTTGGTATTCTCTCTATAACCCTTACACTTGGTTTCTTAGGGAATTTCTGAAATTTTTGGTTGTCCTTTAGTTGTCTCCAAAGCTGGAGAAGAACATGGTTAGGCTGGTGGTCAATCTTAGCAAATTGGACCCCAGCCCAAATTAAATCATTAAACATTTGTTTTTGGGAGACCCTTATGGGTTCTGATTGAGGAGCTCAAGTAGCCAGCATTTTGATTTTAGTCACCAGCAGGATCTCAGCTTCTTCTAATATACAAATACTGCACCTTGTCTGCAGGTGTTCTGTTTTTCTGTTTCTCCTAGGTCAGTCACTAACTGAGCAGCCTGCTGGACTACCACTTCTGAGGCCACCGGGGTATTTAATATAGAGACCAAAGTACCATACAAATGAGAAGGAGCTTGCTGTAAAATTAAGTCTCTCAATCCGGCTGAGAATTTGACCATATCAGGGCCATCAAATGTACCTTCATAAATTGCTTCCCTTACACCTAGTTCACAGATATAATTTTGAAGGTCCTCCATGAAGGACCACATCCCTGTAGGTAGACATATATCAGATTTATTGGGCCATACCATACTACAGGCTGCCATTAACCATTCTATTACAGAATGGTTTTCATCAAGATATTGATTACCTGCATATAACCTCTGCCTGAAAGCAGGATGGAGAGTCATAGTGGCGAACTTCACTATTTCCAGGACATTCACCAAAACACTTTCTACCCCCAAATCCTACAGTCTTAATAACCAAGCTGACACACTTTCTCTACGTTTCTGCCAAAATCACTGTACTAAATCCATCAATTCTGTTGCCATGTACAGCCAGGCGGTTACATACAAGTGAGCCTGGGCAGGGGGCCTCAGGCAGCACCCCTACCAGTCTGTCCTGTATTTTTTTGTTTGTTTGTTTTCTGAATTCTAACATGATGGACTTCTAGTGGATCTGTCAAAATTAGAGATTCAAGATCTAATTTAGATTTTTTATTTGCCTGAGCAATGCAGTCTGTTAATTCAGGAGTCTGGCTATTGTTTATTGAGATACTACAAACTTTATCTATTGGAAAATGCAAAATTGTTTTTTTCCCCTGTTAATATGCCAATTTCTTACTTTAACTTTTCAATATGATCTTTCAAAAGTTGGTTTTCATTCAGTAAAGTATTATTTCTCATTGCAGCATGATTTAAAGCATTTAATTGTGGCCATGGCACTGTGGAGGCAGTTAGTTTTCTTTCTTTTGTGAGCAATATATCTTTGCAAGTCCCTGAAAGTAATACAGGACTAGTTTAACATAGGGAGATCCCACAAATCCTGGGATCTGCCCTGGGATCATTTTTATCTGGGGGGGGGGTAGCATTCTCCCCCTTGACCTATTTATAGAAATTCCAGATAAAAGACATACTAAAGTTTACATCATATTTGGCTTGCCAAGTGTATAATAAAAGAACATTAAGATATTATAATTATGAAATCAACAAGAGAGTTAGGCCAAGCAACACAAAGAAAATAGACAGGATGCTCACCCATATCCTGGGCTCACTTAGGAAACTCCAGTGGAGTGAATCTCCAGAAAAGATCCTTCCCCCCCCTCCTCATAGTCAGCTTTTAAATGGGTCTAGGAGAGGTGGAGCCAGGCTCCACCCCTTCCAGCAACACAAGTGAATTGCCTTCACCTATGCTCCTGTGGCTGACACATTGCTCACCTCAGGTGATCAATCAGAGGTTCAGGCTGTGACTCAGCAGTTTCCATACACTCACCATTGTCTTCTCTTCAAAATCATTCCATTCTCTGGTTTCTAAACACGTGTAATTCAGAGAAAATATACAAGAATATGTCATGAAAATATTCAGTTTTGAGTGAAGATGAAGCTTAATCATCAACTAGGGAAACAACAACAACAACAACAACAACAACAACAACAACAACATCTTTTTTTTAATTCTAAACATGGAATGAATGTTCTTATCAGAGATCTGGAAATTGTGGTAGTGGTCAGAGTAGTGAGAGCAAATCTATATAATTAATTTAATAATGCTCCCGATTCTGCTGACATAACATTGAAATCAGTTACATCATAACACCCTTTGTATGCAGTCTTATCTTTTATTACAATCAAGGTCAATCTTCAGTTATTACTAGTTCTAAGAGTCAACAATCTATCTAGAAGTTTTTTATTAATTATTCTTTTTCCCCAGAGATTTGTTTTATTATACATGGATTCAGAGATTTTACATTTCTTCAACAAAGTAAGACTTTCAGGATGATGAGAAACAGTGCAAGACTTGTGGCTGTCATCTAAAAGTCTTCACTGAGCATGACAGTTCCTTTTGACAGGGATGGATGGCTAGAAAGACACCGGTAACAAAATGCAATGGCTTGCTGTACCTTCAGATTTTTTTCTAATTGTGTGCGCTGCCTGCGGATTCTTATCCATGTCCTTAGGCTCAGCTATGATGACAAAGCTTAGATATTAAACTTTTTTTTTTTTTTTTGTCTGCCAGAAAACATCCCCTGTGGAATTTTCAAAGTCTGTTTCTTCTTGAAGAATTATGTTTTGAGATGTAATGGGAGATCTGCAGGAATTGTCTTCTTCCCAGTAGGAAAAAGACATAGTGCCATTTCACTGTTTCTTAGATCTTTCTCATATTCTATAGCACTGTCTTTTATAAGCTTTATTTTTAGGACAATTTCTCTTTGTGATTTTCTGTGACTTGTATGTGAAACATAAGATGTTAGTTCTTAATTACTATAGTTATTTTACTTTACATCAGGAAGATACTCTATTTTTTAATTAAAGGTAATGTACCAAATTTAGTCCTGCTGTGAGTAAGTACTGTATGTTGATTGGACTGGACACATTAGGCCCAATGATGTATCAGAGTTCTTTGAATTTGACAGAAGCAAAAATTCAAAACTGTATTGTTGCTGATGGTATAACTGCTCACTGTCAAATATAGAAATGCTTTCATCTGTTTTCTGAGATTCCAAAGAATAAAGAAGCCTGAATTATTATTATATGTATTGTTTTAATTTGAGAACTTTTAAAATACTTTTTGTAAAAGTGATTGGAAGCAATTATTAGTGCAACAGATAAATCTGTTTCTGATCACACTTCTTAAGCACTGCATTCTTCCTCTCTAGTGACCCAACTCCATCCCCATGTAGTAATCCTTTATTTATATAAAGAGGTATCAAATCCCTTCCAGCTATTCTCTGTTGAGAAAAACCTGCAGTCAGCCTTCTGCATCTCATAGATGATCCAAGATTTCAAATTCTAATTTCTGAAGGCTTTTGGAATCAATGAGTTACTTGGATTATTTTGTACCTTTTGGATTGTTCTCTCCTCTGGCTATATATATATATTTTTTCCTGGACACATTATTTCCTGACGATTTGTGCGTATCTCCTATCATCTTATTAAAACTGATCTCCTCAAACATTTTTTGTATTCCTTTCGTAAAATGCCATTACCAGCTATAGAAAATGATTTTGACATAGGAGCTTTAAATTCTCAAATTTTCATCTATTTGAAAGCTTATGTAATACACACATACTATGCTCTGAAAATGCTTTAGAAGTAATTTAGAACAAAACCCTTTATGTCCTTATGATCACACTGATTTTAAACAAAAGTATTGGAAAACTTAACTGCTATTTGATGACAGGCAGACAAACATCAATCACACAATAAAACTTGAGAAGAATAATCATCGCTTTTCAAGAAAATTGTATTTTGACTACTAACTCCAGTACTCAGAAAAGAGAGTTCAGAATTTTGGCACAAATAACTAATAGTACAGTTAAGTTTATGGCCAGGTCCATTATTCACCTGTGATAAAGAGGAGAAAAATGATCAAAAAGATGCACAGATGTGATGCATGCAAGGCAGGTTTCAGGTGAAAAACATTTTCTGTACTTGCTATAATGCTAAAAAACATTAATAATAAAATAACTAATGAACATTCCCAGTAATTAAGGTACAATTATATATACACTTTTTGAATCACTGAATCCCTTCTTAAGATTATGTGGAAGACTTTCTAGCCTCAACAGAAAGTACATATTTAGATAAAACTAAAATCAATAAACCCATAAATCAGAGCAAAGGAAAACATTTTCTTTTTCCTTCTCTTACCCTACTTTATAAGTCCAATAATATAAAGAAAAATTGGAAGGTGGGTTACTATTTTCTGAATAGTTAGAAAATATACAAATTTTGTCTCTTTTTATACCAAAGAATTAGTACGACCACAGCAACTAAAATCATTCAGAGAATTTAAGTATTTCTTACTTGCCATGCATAAAAGAAATTTGATTCTTATGCTGATGTTTCTTGTAATTATTCTGGTGTTAACAGTTCACTGATATGCCTTCACACATTTCAAGGTTCTTCACTTTTCAAGGAAAAATAAAGTTACATTTGATAACTCTGTCTTGCAGTGGATACCTGCTAGGTGCTGAACTCTTCCTGGAAAATTAAATAAATTAATAAGGATGTTGCAGTAGAGTTAGACAAGAACTGACATGTATGGGGGAGTCAGTGATAATTTATGAAGAAAAAAGTAACATTTTCAACTATTAACTGTAATACCAAGGCACTTACAGAACTAGAAGACTCCTAATAAACTGAGGTGTTCTGGTCATCATTTATCATTGGTAGGGACTTCCTTCAGTACATTTATCATTTATCATTGGTAGGGACTTCCTTCAGTACCTTTTCTATGGATGACGGTGAACACCATGTTTTTGTAGCTGATTTCATATATCTGTTCCATCTTCACCTTCTTTGAAGTCAGAATTATCTAATTTCTCTGTTAATTAGAATGCCAGCTTCTGTATTTGTAAAAAAAAGAATTGTATAAGATATACTGAATATTCAGTGCTTCAGCAGACTGTTTATCATTTTGACTCACTGATTTTATAGACAGTTTTCCCTTCAGTATCCCTTTTTTCTTTTAGATGCCTGCTGTGTATTTTTCCCCACAATGCCAAAATAGTATCTGAGAAAGCTTTAAGACACACACTTTATTATAACAATGAAATGTCTCTTTGATGTGCATGTGATTTTGAATTGCCTTGTCTTAGTAGGATAATGCTGCATGAAGAATGGAGGTCAGATCAGATATGTCACATCAAACTTGCAGGTTCCATAGAGAATGCTATAGCTCTGTCTTGCTTTCAGATGAAATTGTTTGTTAACTGAATGCAAAACTAGAGTGCCAAATGAAAGATTCTTCTTCAAGGATCTGCAGATTATGAATCTAAATTTCTGCATTAAAGATGAAGTATAAAGAGAAATTTCACTACATAAACTCCCAAGCTGCACTTCCTAATTCTTCAAAACTGTTGTTGTTTAGGTGTTTATCTAGGGTATTCTTTGATTCAGAAATCACTGATGAATCATTAACTTCACAAAAGTCTTTTTCACGTCTTCCAAAACATTAGAGTACTTAATCCCTAAAAAATTGCATGACCCTTGTTTTCACAGTTTTCAGAAATAACTACTGAACCTAATCCAGTGAATCAGAGTACTAATAAGAAAATCGAACAGAAGAATCAGTGTTTCTGAATCAGTCAGGTTGGAAATGTTTTATCCATCACTCTAAAAAGCTGTACCTCTCCCTCATTTCAGGTACTGGTACAATATGCCAAGAATAACTTGCTGAGTCTTGTGACTGAGTGTAGGGTAAGCTCAGAGGTGTGTCGGGGTCCTACATGAGCTCAGGAAGACTACCCCATTAAATCCTTTCAGGTTTAAAGGAGAAACTTCAATGACAAAAATTTAAAGATGTTTACATATTCCAAATGTTTTGACATAAAGAGAGTAAATGAAAAAAGGACAACTAATTCAAAGTAAATATCATGCAAAAGTGTATAAATATAGCACCGTAGAGTATTATGTTCAAGCTGATCAGAAAAAGCAACTTCAATACTTCAGTGTTTTAAATCATACGAAACAATAGAAGATAAGAAATCTGATACTGGATAAAGATAATAGTCAGAGGCTAACACTTCAGAGACTGCAATTGCGTTTTGGCTTAGTCCAACCATAAATGAATGTTGTACAAGTGTTACAAAGAATTTGTCTCTTGATATTTGTCTTACACATTCATTTAAATTAGTGACATCACTAAAGACTTTTGCATTAAAAACTAACAAGTTAGTGATACTCAGCTAATGATCTGAGAGTGGGTCAATGGTTTGATATTAACATGCTATTAAGGTGGATAGAAAAACTCAAGTGTCTTAGAGCTTTTAAGAAAACCTGACAACTCAGAAGGGGGTGATCTAAGCAGGCATCAGGTCAGCAATGTACTGCTGCTTATGAAGTGATATAGATATCAATCAGTTAGTTTAGAGGCAGAAAATGTGCTAAAAATCTTACGATTACATTTATATCATTATATTATAAATGTTATATATATATATATAATGTTTATTATATTATACAGATTATTATTATTATGATGATGAGATTTACTCAAATCTTCCAAATGAAGTATAGAAGAATAGATTTAGAAAATGTTTATCATATAGTGTTTATTATACTTCAGTAGATTGATCAGTAAACTGCATAGTTTTACTATAATGTACATAATTAATTTTAAATGCTTTTATTATTGTTGTTGTTGTTATTATTATTATTATTTCCACTTGCACATGAGATAATCTATCAGACCCAGGAGATGGTAAGGCTTTCTTTGTGAGGAGTTTGTATGCTACAGAACTGAGGAGCAGTAATGTAAATTTTAACTTAAATGTTAACAGGATTAGGAAAAAAACATAAGTAAATGCTGCCTGCATGATCTTCTACACTCAATCTCATGGTGAGAAATGACCAGTACACGGAGATGATTTCTCTTTCTTAATGTTTAAAAATATGCTTTATGAAAGATGAAATGGATGAAAGTGATGTTATATCTTTTTAACACATGTAACCAGCCCCCAATTTATAGCTTCAGCCAAGAGTCCTTCAGCAAAGAGGCCTTGATCTAAACCAATTTTAAAATTAATAATGAAATATACTGAAGTGTCTTCTTTGACGAGAAGCAAAGCGATACATTGCCATAAGAAAACCTACAACATATTCACAACGTTTCTAGGACAATGACTCCTGCTGCTGAGTTTTCCATATTTGGAGAACATTTGTATATTTTCAGACTAAAAGAGTGTAAGAAGACAGCCTTGTAAAAAGAATATAATGCTTCTCAGTAGGATGGTGCCACTTTGAGTGCAAACTGTAAGAACTGTGACCTCTAACATAATCTGCAAATTTCAATGTCACATTAATGGGGGATAAACATATAGAGGTCTTTTTAGATGGAAAGTCTCTTTGTGTTTAATCGGCTTGGAGGAAGACACTTTTCCCAGAAAAGCTTATCTAATACCTGTTGAGCTCCACTGAAAAATTACTATTGATCTGAATGAGAATGAGATTAGCCCCATACTGGGAAAAATGACATGTACATTTATATAGTAGTTAACGCAGCAAAGCAATTAGTTCCTTCTTTGATGAATTGATATACATTTTTAGCAATTAATCACTACCAATTATCTAGATAACTTCTTTTGTTTTTGAAGAATTCTGTTGTATCTAACATTTTTAAAAAAAGGAATTATAAGTCTCATTTCGAAAAGAAAGGATAAATAGGAATATAAGGAGGTAAGGTTTTATACACATAATGAGGTCATTTTAAGCAAATATCAGACATTGCGAAGGTGAGTAGAGGAAGTTGTTCTCATCACTTGAAGTATCTGAGTAGTAATGAATAGTTCAAAGTCAGCTGTATCTCCATATCTCCCTGTCAGACAGTTTACATTGAATGAAATAAATATTACTGGTCTATTTGAAAATTAACTTGCTGAAGAGCATGCAAATGTTACAGAGGTAATGACTTTTGAAGAACATAGACTTCCTGTGTCTAACTTTGCAGTAAGGATTAAAATTAATTAGTAGATGTAAAAGTGAACTCAAAAATTGTAGAAGGAAATAAGTCATCATTGAATGCATATTACCTTTTATTTTACTTTTTAAATTTTAGCATAATTTCAGCACTACATTAGGGCTTGTAGAGAAAGGGAAAAAATACTGCCTGGATGTCTTCTAATCTGCTAATTTTCTTATTCTGGTAGACTTCAGTGGACATATGGGGACGGGGCCTACAGTCTTCTCTGAGTTGAACAGATACAGAGCAGATTGTGCTGATAGTAGTGATATCTGCTTCATAATCTCACATGCAAGCTGTGACCTGTCAATCAACAGTATGATGTTCCAATAACCAAATATGAAAATGTGGATTGGAAATCCCATATTAACTGCATTTTTATCACCTACTTGAGTGATGTTAAATCACTGTTGCAGTTCCAAATGACTGCTACAAAAAATCGCTTGATTTACTCAAAATTCTTGACAACAGTTATATAACAGCTGGAATTTGAATGTCAGTAAGCAATCCAAAATAAAAATCAAGGAAAATTATAAAGAACTGTGCACTCAAATCTGTTCCATGTTTTGTCTAAAGCTGAAACTGTCTTTCATGACAACAGTAATGAGGAAAATGGGTTCTATGTGCTGTCATTTGCTTCTTCCTTGAGTAAATTATGGACTTTTGTCGAAAGGACAACGAAACTGAGTTGATAATAATGATAATGCCATACAACTTAAATCAAAAGAGGAGAAGAGTTCTTTGCAGGAATGAACTCTTAGTTGGCTAGACTCTGTTGCCAGTAAGCTGTTTTACATAAGCTTTGACATACAGTCTGATCAGATTACCTAGGAGGAAAGATTAGTCATGAAATACTGTTGCTGACAAATTGCATGTATGTGCTGAGGAAAGCCATGCGTGCTGCTCTTTGCTGAGCTTGTGGCACATGACAATGGCCATCAAGAACAGAGAAAAAACTTGCAAATCATTGATTGTGGAAATATGAAAAGGTATTGTACCTTTTACCATTGCCTGATTGTCAATGCATCCATTTCCAGAGGTGTGTGAGATCTCAAGGTATCTATTTTCACCTTATATAAACTGCCAAGTGTATGTGAAATGAACAATGAAGTAATGTCCATGAGGATGGCAAGGTGCACAGATTAAAAGGCATCTTGTCTTCAACAGAACAAAGGGCAAGAACTCCAGTGGTTGGTTCCCCCATCTTTTTCCTCACTATCCAGCATTTTCTTCTGGTTATATGTAGAATTAAATCAAATGAATGGATTATGCAGGATTTATGTATACTGATGAAAATGAACTTTAGCAAATACTTGGAAAAAAACTTTCCTTAATTGCTAGGGTGCACTGCTTGTGAAATCTGCTATGTATGTTGTCTCAACATGGCTGTACGTCTTTCAACAAATCACTACAGGAAGCCATGTCTGTACCAGTAAAATATGACTATTATCTGTCTTTAAGGGCATGCAGTGTGATGCAGATTGCTTGTGAAATCTGCTATGTATGTTGTCTCAACATGGCTGTACGTCTTTCAACAAATCACTACAGGAAGCCATGTCTGTACCAGTAAAATAAGACTACTATCTGTCTTTAAGGGCATGCAGTGTGATGCAGATTGCAACTTGGTAGCTCAATTCTCTTCTAAAATAGGGTTGTCTCTTGTATATTGTCTATTCAGACCCTAACCACAGCCCCTCTCCTAGGGTTTATATGTGTATGCTCAAGATTAGCACTGGAATGCAGCTGTACAACCATTTCACAGTACTGCAAGAGCAAACAGTGGCACCTATCCACACCTCTCTCTTCTCCTGAGGCTGAAGTTCAGGTCCCCAACCTTGGGCTCTTCCAGAGCTACAAAGCATCCTGACATCTCACCTTGACCTGAAATCTGCTTATTAGTGTAGCCTTGCTTAGCAATTAGAGAGCTGTTGTCTGACTCTGGCTACCAGTACCAAACTTGCTCTTCTCCTCATATTTGGGCAGTCACAACGTTGACGATTCCTGTCTCGTGCCTGCATTTCTATCACGTTAGCCTCCTGGCTAGTCTTCCTCTATGAAGCAGCCTAGGAATGGAAGGTACAGTTAAATTACAGCCCTTGTGAAGTTTTTCTCAGTTTTATGAGGTATGCTCTGAAAGTAATGACTCCTATTTTATTAGGTTGGCCCATGAAGTCACAGGAAGGTGTTGGTGGTATGACAGTAGGAGCTGAACTTTCCCACCAATATTTCATTATATTTTGTTGGTGTGTGACAGACAGCAGCTAAAGGGTGGTCTGACAAAATGGTATCTGACATGGAAGTGTGTATGGAGCAAAGGGCTGTCACTGAATTCCTCCGTGACGAAAAAATGGCATCCACTAACATTCATTGATGCTTGCTAAACATTTCTGGAAACCAAACAGTGGATGTGAGCACATTGAGGCAGTGAGCGGTGTGTTTCAGCAGTGGCGACAGTGATAGACAGCCATGGAAATTTTTACAAGTACAGCTTGCAGCCTCTTGTGCATTACTAGTGAATATACAAAGATAACAGTAATGTCTATATTGAATAATAATGTTTTGTAGCTGAGAATTTGCTCTGTCAAATAGTGTTATTGTGCTCTTTGTATCTGTCATAATGTCTATAGAAATATATATGAGGCATTACTTTTGGAGTGATCTACTTACATTGCAGTTAAAAAAAATATCAAAATATCAGAATATTTCCCAAAATAAATATCATGCCAACAGGTAATTTTCTTAGCAATATGCTATTAAAATAATGATCAGATTTCAGAATAGATTTTCTAGTTTTCCTAGATGAACATTAACTGAAAAATGTCTTCTTTTTGCTTTGCATATAGAAATCAGGATGAATAAAAAATTGACAGCTCTCTTTCCCAACTATGTAAAATATAACTTTTTTTTTTTTTTTTTTTAAATAAATGCTGTTGCTTTAAGATGTGAAAAGTGAAGATAGGGAGGTTTTATACATAATTTAAAAACTTTTCTCTTCAGTAAATAGTTTCTCTCACCAGAAGATAAATAGTCCTTTCCAGTACATTTGTGTATCCAGAAGAGCTCAGTTTTGTAACGTTTTTTATCAATTTATACAACATGTCACCTTGTTTCTACTGAAGACCTGGAGGGATTTGTTCATTGCTTTATACTATTTAATATATATTTTTAACCTAATTTAAAGAAAATATCATTGCTGATAAAATCTGTATAAAGATAAGAGAAATATTACACAGTACAAAGAATTTTTTTCTTCCTTCCTTCCTTTCTTTCTTTCTTTCTTTCTTTCTTTCTTTCTTTCTTTCTTTCTTTCTTTCTTTCTTTCTTTTTTTTTTTCTTTTTTTTTTTTTTTTAATTAATAGTAAAATGGTTGTGAATGAGCAATATACTTTTCAGTATTACTGAATGTGAAATCATACCATTAAGAAAAAATATAGGCATACTTGAAGGAATTGCATAATTGCCAAATTGCATAAAGGCCATCTTGACTTTTTTTTTTTTTTTTTTTAGTACTGAAGTATTAGCTACAGGCATGCTATGTCAATTTCTCATTGATTTCAGTTTTTAAAAAAACAATGTTAAAAGCCTAACAAAGAGCTTAGACAATGAATTATGAAAAGGAACTTATATTTTAAAATGAAAGATTAAAAAAAACACTATTTATATATTTTATGAAATAGAGGGTAAAAATCAATTTTCTTAAACAATTTATTAATTGAAAATATAAGGTGTTTAAGATTCATAGGACACCCTGGGAATGTATTCCACTGAAAATGAGATATCTACTTTATTTACTCAAACTTCCTCATATGTGCTTTCTTTGTTCTTTCCTAAGCTTTCAGGAACGCTGTTGCTATAAGCAGACTATCTAAGCAAGCAAATTAAAAAGTGCCAGAGGACCTTACTGAACAACGATATCTCAGCTAACTGAAGTATTTGTAACGTGCTCCTAGCATGGTTTTTGTACAGTCCATCCAGAACCTTTCTGAATGACCTCGAGACAGAGTTCCTGAATCAACCTGGATCAAGGAATGTTCTCATATGACACTTTTGGGTGCAACCAGAATGTTCTGGAGGATGAGAGTTTTTAAAGTGCAGCTGGCTCTATCCCATTTCCATTGGCTTTAATGCCAGAGAACAGTTCCAAAGATATTGAAATTACTAATTAATCAATGTAGATGTGTTGTCCATGTCTCAGGCCTGAAGTCTTTGACCCGAAGTACCCCAAAGTCAATTGGGCTTTGGGGTAATTGACGATGAGCCAAAGAATATAGACTTACTTTACCAGTTTAGAAGAATTAAAGAACATACCATTACCATTGTGGCCAGTATTTGAAGGGAGGACATAAACAGGAAGGGTAATTGACTGTTTTCATTTGTTGATGGGGATAGGAAAAGGGGGAAGTTATAAACTAAGATGGGTGGTTTCAGTTAGATATTAGGAGGAACTTTTTCACTCAGAGAGGTTGTGGATGTCTCATCCCTGAAGGCATTCAAAGCAAGGCTGGATGTGTCTCTGGGCTTCCTGGTCTAGTGGTTTACCCCCCCATAGCAGGGGGTTGAAACTAGATGATCTTTAAGGTACTTTTCAACCCAGCCCATTCTGATTCTATGATTCTATGATGATTCTATGAATCAGAATCACAGAATGGCTTAGGTTGGAAGAGATCTTAAAGATTATTCAGCCCTAGCTCCCAGCTATGGGCAAGGCTGCCACCCATTAGATCAGAATGCTCACTGGCCTTGAACATCTACAGGGATGGGACATTCACAACTTCTCTGGGCATCCTGTTCCACTGTCTCACCGCTCTCTGAGTAAAGAATTTTTTCCTAACATCTAACGTAATTTTTCTCCCTTTTAATTTAAAGTCATTTCCCCTTGTGCTATCACTATTAGACCATGTGAAAAGCTGGTCCCCCTCCTTCTTGAAAGTTTCCTTCAAGTACTGGAAGGCTGTAATGAAGTCTCCCTGGAGCCTTCTCCAAGCTAAACAAGCCCACTTCCCTCAACATTTCTTCATAGGAGAGGTGCTCCAGCTCTCTGATCATCTTAGTGGCCCTAATTATTATTCATTTACATCATAAATATTAAACACAGTATCTTAAAACTGTGGGTGAGTCAATTCATACTCCAGGCCTTTTAGAGATACAAGCAATTTAGAATTCCAGAATATGTTTGATTTATTTTACCAGACTTGGGAGTAGATTAAAAAACTTTTAGGAGTAGCTCTTATAATGGTAATGCAGAAATGCATGCAATGCAGAGAACCAACAATCAGAGAATACAAATGTGACCTGTCATTTCAGTTCTTTGAAAAATTCAACATAAGAAATCCAATCTTATTTTAGGAGTTGTTCATTGTTCAGGTCTTTAATATAGAGCAGGATACATATTCTGAATTCTTGGTCCAGTAAAATAAACTTCAGAGTCTGACATCACTGCTCTCTGTACTGTTCTGCCATGGAATTGCCTGAAACAATAGGTGAGCATGTGTGTGCCTGGACTGGGGAACCTGGATTTGCCCTTCATCTCTCCCCCTCTCAGTGGTGCTTCTGGGAGCATGTATGCATACCAAGTATGTACGGTCTGCCCCCCTGATGCCTCCTTCCAGCACGCCAGAGTTCTAACCAAAGAAGGCTGAGTTCCTCAGCTCATTTTTCTCTTAGTCGTTGCTGGGAGGGATGAGTTAATTCCTCTTTCTTTGGTATCTTGTTCTATAGCACCTATATCTCAAATAAAGGCTTTGTCACCACCTTTGTTTGCTTTACCTGCTCCCATAATATGAATCTGCTACTGTTAAGACCCTGCTGTTAATACTGGAAAATTTAGACAGACTTGCATTTTTCCTGAATAGACAGTAGAGTAAACTGTGTATTCTTAACTCATCTGTGAGTCATACTGCTCAACATCAAACATAACATTTTAGCTTAGGTCCCAGTTAACTAAATGAGCATCTGATTTTAGATGTTCTTTCCTTAATGGGACAGGACTGCAGCCACCAGGAGAATGCCATAAGAAACAACAAAAAAAGTTATTCTGTAATTTCTGCTAAAAGTTATTGTTTTTGTATAATATGTATTTTCATTTATCAAAGCAATGAAAACAACAGAGTTTTAGATAGAAACTCTTCAAAATTTAATTAAATTATCTGGGGTATTCGTCCCTCGATTTGTGACTGCTTGAGACAAGAATGATAAGGTAACAATCATTTAATAGTGCTACAATAAATTCTTCAGCTTCAAAATATAAGCAAGTGATGCTTAAACTGCAATACTGGAACTTGTGTAAAAGCTATGGAATCTAGTGAAAGCATAGAACTACATAAACCACTCTTGAGTGGTTCTCTGGGTGCTAAGCAGATCAGGCTGACACCATTATGTATTCTTTTTGAACAGAAAAACTGATGGTTCCTGTTCATTACTTTGCCATACTTGATTTATCTGGGCTTTCATCTCCCATGGGATTATTATGATGACTAATATTAATATATAATAAATTATGTATGCTTACACCACACAAGTGGATTTAATAATCAAACTACATGTTGATATTTCATCAACACTTGTACAGATCATTCTTCTGAAATTTGTGAAATAAAACCTTTCAGTACTTCCAATGTCAAAATTTGCTGTTTTCCCAAAAGATCCCGTTTGGTTTTAATAAACATTTAATAGCAGCTTGTATTCCTAGTAGAAAGTTACATCAAAAAGAAAATATTTAAAATACTTAGATTAGCTTTTTCAGTTGTAGTTTGGTAGTTATTCATTCAGCTATTCTTTGATGTTATTGGACACGTTTGACTGAAGATATTGTGTTCAAGCTGAAAGAGTAAAACACATGTCATAACATGTTTACTTTATCATTGTTAGTAGTGCAAAAAATCTATTTTCCTCTCAGTGAAAGTAGTAGTGTGGGTTAAAAAAAGACAAATGTGACTTTTCACTGGGGGTTAAAATCATGGCTGTGATGCTGTGATAACATAGGCCCTACTCATTCTGCTACAAGAAACAATCGTTGTTTCTTCACACATTTTAGGAGCAAGCAGATTTGGTACTATGCTGCTGCCTGATGAAACAGGCTGTTTATTAGGAGGATCTGCCCAGTTATTATCCACAGAAGTGAAGCATTGGTATCCCAGAGCTCTCCTTGTGAGATGGCCCAGGTACAACTGATCAAGAGAAGCTGCTGCTATCAGGACATCATGCAAGTGGATGCCCTGCCCTTCCTTCCTGACCAGCCCTTGTGAGGCAAGCCAGGCCCTTTTCATTGTCCCCAAATGAGAGCCATGAAAATGGGGCACGATGTGCAGGGCAAGGTGTATGAGGAGCGGCTGAGATCCCCTGATTGGCTCAGCCCAGAGTAGAGGAACTGAGGGGAGGCCTTACGGCAGCTACAGCCCCTCATGAGGAGAGTGGAGGGGCAGCACTGAGCTCTGCTTTCTGTGACAGTGACAGGACCTGAGGGAACGGCATGGAGCTGTGTCAGGGAAGGGGCAGCTGGGAATTAGGGACAGATGGTTGGGCCCTGGAACTGGCTGCCCAGGACAATGATCATGGCTCCCAAGTTGCCAAAGTTCAAGGAGTATTTGGGAACTGGTCTCAAACACTGGGTTTGAATTCTGAGCAGTCCTATGTGGAACTAGGAGATGGACTTGATATTTCTTGTGTGCCTCAGCCATGCTAGCACCACCACATCCATGTCAATCCACCACATCCATGACAATCACAAAATCAAGGAATCATTAAGGCTGGAAAAAGCCTCCAAGGTAATCCAGTCCAACCATCCACCTCCCACGAATATTTCCCCACTATATCATATCCCTTAGTACCATATCTAAATGTTTCTTGAACACCTCCAGGTGACTCCACCTACCCAGGCAGTCTGTACCAGTTCCTGATCGCTCTTTCAAAAAAAGTTTTTCCTAATATCCAACCTGAGCCTACTCTGGTGCAACTTGAGGCCGTTCCCTCTAGTCCTATCCCTAGTTACATGGGAGAAGAGGCCAATTCCTACCTTACCAGTCTCCTTTCAGGCAGCTGTAGAGTGCTAAGGTCTCCCCTGAAACCACCTCTTCTCCAGACTAAATAATCCCAATTCCCTTAGCCACTCCTCACGACACTTGTGTTCTAGTTCTCTCAGTTGCTTTGTTATCCTTCTCTGGACACACTCCAGGGTCTCCATGTCTTTCTTGTAATGAGAGGCCCAAAACTGAACACGATAATCAAGATGTATGTGGTCTCACAAGAGCTGAGCACAGGGGGATGATCAGCTCCCTGCTTCTGCTGGCTACACTATTTCTGATACAAGTTGAGGATGACGCTGGCCTTCCTGGCTAACATGGCACACTGCTCGCTAATATTCAGCTGAGTGTCAAACAATGCTTGCAGGTCCTTTTCCTCTGCGCAATTTTCCAGCTACTCTGTCCCAAGCCTGTAGTGTTGCCTGGGGCTGTGGCCAAAGTTCAAGACCCAACACTTGATCTTGTTGAACTTCATCCCACTGGCCAGCTCAGCTATTGAGCCTGTTCAGAACCCTTTATGGAGCCTTCCTACCCATGGGCAGATCAGCACTTCCTCCTAGCTTGGTCTCATATGCAAACTTACTGAGGGTACACTTAATCCCCTCATCCAGATAATCCATAAATATACTAAACAGAATGGACCTCAATATCAAACCTTGGGGAACTCAACTCATGACCAGTTGCCAGCTGAAATTAACTCAATTCACCACCACTCTATGGGCCCCATCCTGCAGCCGGCTCTTTACCCAGCAAAGAATGTATCTGTCCAAGCCATGGGCTGCCTGCTTCTCTAGGAGAATACTGTGGCAGACAGTGTCAAAGGCTAAAGTCTGGGTAGACTATAACAACAGCCTTTCCTTCATTCTCTATGCTGGTCAATAGGCCATAGAAGGAGATCAGATTGGTGAAGCAGGACCTACTTTGGTCCATGCTGGCTGGGCCTGATATCCTGGTTGTGTCACACATACCATATGATCTCCCTCAAGATTATCTGATCCATAACTTTATCTGGGAATCAAAATCAGGCTGACAGGCCTGTAGCTTTCCAGATCTGCCTGACAATGCTTCTTGTGAACAGGAATCAAGCCAGCAAGCCTCAAGTCCTCTGGAATCTTTATGGTTGACCAGAAGCGCTGATTGGTGGTGGAAAGAGGCCTGACAATCACATCTGCCAGCTCCCTCAGCACCCTTCTCATCTGGCTCCATGGACTTATGACAATCTAGATAGAGTCTCTAACAGTCTCAAACTGTTTCAACGTGGGGAAGTTTATTCTGCTTACCATTCCTGGACACTGGTAGAGTTAATCCATTGGGAGTCTCTGCTAAAGAGTAAAGAAGTCCAGGAAGACTGGACATTCCTCAAGAACAAAGTCTGCTGTAAGATAAGCCAGAGGGGAAGAAGACCAGTGTAAATGAACAGGGAACTTTTCCTGAGGTTCCAGGAAAAAAGAGTCTACCACCTGTAGAAGAAGAGATGGGCAACTCAGGAACACAAGGACATTCTAGCACATAGGAAGTTGCTAGAATATGCATGGAGAAAATCAGAAAGGCAAAAATCCAACTTGAACCTATAGTGGCCAACTTGAAGCTGGCCACTATAGTAAAAGACAATAAGAATTTTTTTACAAATATATTGCCAGTAAGAGGAGGGCTAAGAGTGGGCAGACAGAGAATGTGACCACTGAGGATAAGAAAAAGGCTGAGATTATCAATGCCTTCTTTACATCTGTCTTTAAACATCAGACCAATTATCCTCAGGATCATCTATTTCACACTTGAAAGTCTGGGATGGGGAGCAAAATAAACACTGGGCCATGATGCATGCTCCTTGAGCAGAGGTGAGTCTTTCTCATTCTCTACCTTTGCTATTGGGGCAGTGGACCCTTGCTAGAGAGAAGGTACAGTGCCTGAAATTTTAAAGCCATGACCCTGAGTGAAGGCATCAGGTACCCATAACCTTACTCCTCATCCTCTTTAGAAACTCATCTGTGCTTATATGCAAGTCTTAGATACTGCAAACAGCTTACCACAGAAGAGAAGGGAAGTACAAGACTGTACACATTAAACAAGCTCTGAGGTAAATGCACAGATTTGTATTTTGCTTGCTTTGTTCACATTATTTGGACCATCAGCCTGTGAATTGCATCAATTTAGACTCACTCTCATTTATACGAAGGGCACTTCACATCACTCTGGTAATAGAAAGAGGCATTAAAATGGCAGTAATTTATATTTACATTATTTTTATGGCCCTGTTGCTATTAGAATGGTGTAAAGTGTCATTAAAAGGAGCCAAGATCAGGCTCCTGAGGATCTTTACTCCCAGACTGCTTGAGATTACAATTAAGAGCTTAAATGACTGAGAGTGTGTGGGTAAAAACATTTATGAAAGGCATCTGGAGCAGAAACTGTTTATTAGAAGGCAAGGAAATGGTGTTGTTTAAATTTGCCAAACTCACTTATAAACACCTGGGAAAGAATAGCTGCTGGAATAATGCCATTAATATTTCTGTAAGCTGTTAATTCCTTTCACAGATCCAATACTGCAAAAAATATTGCTGGCATCATAAGACTGTTTACCAGCCTACATAAATTAAGTAAATTTGGAATATAGATATTTCCTTAGTGGAAACATATTTATTTTATCAGAAATCTCAGAAGAGTTGTCAAAGATTTGATAGAAAATTAATGAACTTAGGGACGGAACACTCTTCCTGCTGACCTGAGATGGAACAGTATTGGAAAACACTCTCCTGTAGGATGGTCACATAGACCCATAGGCCTGGGTAACTTTTAAATTTACTGTGTTTTCATGTGTTCTTTTGTCTCTTAGTATAAGCAGGATGCACAAAAGGGCTCAGTATTCAGAGTCTGACTGACTAAAAAACACAAAATCAACACAAGGAAAACCCTTTTGGTATCCTAAAAATAACTGGACTGTGATATAATACATGAAAAATTACTCTGCTAATAAATCTCACTGTTCATCAAAATATTGTCATCTTATGACATCTTATGACAATATTGGTCCATGGAGCATACCTATAATTCATGAACATTACTTAAATGACTAAAAACAAGCCAACAAGAAACAACAAAACCCAGAAAACTTTCTGTATGCTATAACTAGAACTCATTGTAGTCCTAAGATGGCAGGGTTTGTTTTTATATATTTTTTTCTTTTATTAATATATTTATTATAATTAATCTTTTAATTATCAGTTGTATGGTCACATTTCAAAGGCTTCAGAGACACACCTATGCCGCTATGTAACAACCAGACATTTTATTTTATTTTATTTTATTTTATTTTATTTTATTTTATTTTAT